>JARQOC010000002.1:30041131-30052686 GCA_033576535.1 Allobates femoralis
AAAGGGAACCTGTCATGTAAAAAAATACAATATTCACCGGCGGTCTAAATTAGAGAGCAATGTATGATCACTTGATTATTTCCAGACAGAATGTAATCTATCATTGCTGATCATTTGGCGGTTTTTGTGTAAGGGGTGCACCAACTACTAGAACAGGTTTTTCCAAAATAATCAAAGTTTATCAACATAAAACCTTTATTTTACACAAAACATGATAATCATAATTAGAGAACAGCTATGAATGTAGACAGATAAAGATTAACATTAAATGTTGTGAAGGTTACAGCAGTCACCAATTAGTAGGAAGTGTACAGGCCTTTGCTGTGTACAGGCCTTTGCTTTGACTGATTCAGCACATCTGCAGCCACAGGACATCACTAGTCTCTCATATTGCTCATGGGGGATTTTGCCCCATTCTTCTTCCTGTTTCTTCCACAGGACATCACTAGTCTCTCACATTGCTCTCCTCCTCGACCTGTCAGCCGCCTTCGACACTGTTGACCACTCCCTTCTACTTCAGATCCTGGAATCTCTTGGCATCACGGACCTTGCCCTCTCTTGGATCTCCTCATACTTAACGGACCGCACCTTCAGCGTCAACCACTCCCACACATCCTCCTCGCCCTACCCCCTATCTGTCGGGGTCCCCCAGGGCTCGGTTCTTGGACCATTACTGTTCTCAATCTACACTCTCGGTCTAGGGCAACTCATTGAGTCCCATGGCCTCCAATATCACCTCTACGCCGACGACACCCAAATCTACCTGTCTGGTCCTGACATCGCCTCCCTTCTATCCAAAATTCCACACTGCCTGTCCGCCATCTCATCCTTCTTCTCTGCTCGCTTCCTTAAGCTGAACATGGACAAAACAGAGTTCATAGTCTTCCCCCAAGACGCTCCCCCTCACTACCTGACCTATCCATCATCGTCAACGACTGCTCTCTCTCTCCAGTCCCCCATGCTAAGTGCCTCGGGGTTATCCTTGACTCTTCCCTCTCCTTCAAGCCCCACATCCAGGCCCTCGCCACCTCCTGCCGACTCCAGCTCAAAAACATCTATAGGATTCGCACTTTCCTTGACCACGACACTGCTAAAACCCTTATTCACGCTCTCATCATCTCCCGCCTCGATTACTGCAACCTCCTGCTCACCGGCCTCCCCAATACCTCCCTTGCACCTCTCCAATCTATCTTGAACTCCGCTGCCCGCCTAATCCATCTGTCTCCCCGCTACTCCCCTGCCTCCCCCCTCTGCCAAGCCCTTCACTGGCTCCCTACTTCCCAGAGATCCCGGTTTAAAACATTAACCATGACATACAAAGCCATTCACAACCTGTCCCCTCCATACATCTCTGACATGGTCTCCCGTTACCTACCCTCACGCAACCTGCGATCCTCCCAAGAGCTTCTCCTCTACTCCCCCCTCATCTCCTCTTCGCATAACCGCATACAGGATTTCTCCCGTGCTTCACCCAGACTCTGGAACTCACTGCCCCAACACATCAGACATTCTCCTACCCTGGGAACCTTCAAAAGAAGCCTGAAGACCCACCTGTTCCGCCAAGCCTACCACCTGCAATAAGACCCGGTCCACCACACCGCCTCATGACTGGAATTTCCCCCTCCCACTGTATCCCCACCCACCCCTCGTAGACTGTGAGCCTTTGTGGACAGGATTTCTCCCCTCTTGTATCTGTATGACCGAATTGTCAACACTTATTGTTACTTGTATTGTTACTATGTTATTTGTCCTAGTCTGCCCTTTTTAGCATGTAAAGCGCCTTGGAATATAATGGCGCTATATAAATAAATAATAATAATAATAATAATAATAATAATTGCTCAGGGGGGATTTTGCCCTATTCTTCTTCCTGATTCTTCCACAGGACATCACTAGTCTCTAACATTGCTCAGTGGGGATTTTGCCCCATTCTTCTTCCTTGTTCTTCCACAGGACATCACTAGTCTCTCACTCTGCTCTGGGGGGATTTTGCTCCACTCTTCTTCCAGTCTCTTCTACAGTTCTGTGACTGTTGTGGGTTTCTTGGCCATGACTGTGTCACCAAGGATTTTCCAGTGGTTTTCTATTGGGCTTAGATCAGGGACTCATGGTTTCAATGTTTTTAGTTTCAGGGAACTGCTTTACATTTTGCGGTGTGACAGGGGACATTGTCCTACAGGAAAATTGCTGAACACAAGTAAAGAACCACACATTGTTGAAGGTGTTTCTGCTACACACTTGCATTCTCTCTGCCATGTAACTGTATGAGAGGTCCAACCCCTGCAGCAGAAAACATTCCCCATACCACTACACTTCCTCCACCACCTTTCTCTGACTTCTTTACACACTTTGGGTTCAATCTTTCCTCAGTGTGTTGATTAACATAAGGTTTTCCATTAGACCTAAATAAATGAAACTAAAATGCACTGTGGACCCCTTCTCCTCTGTCCATAAAACATGCTCCTCACCAAAGGCGAGTCAAGCCACTTGATTCTCTTTGCTAATGAGAGGTTAGGTCACTGCACAGTGGGCTTTCAGTCCAAATATTGAGATTGTATATATGGGGTGAAGGAAAGATCAGAGTCAAACATAACACCCGGACAGCGAGCCTGCTTACTAGGCGTTATTGTGGTGCCGCAAACAGAGAGAGATGTCAGGTTTAGGGAGGTTAGTGGAGGGTGGGAGCAGAAGAAGTTCAGTTTTGGAAAGGTTGAGTTTCAAATAGAGAGCGGACATCATGTTGGAAGCTGCAGTTAGACAGTCATTGGTGTTCTGTATTAGAGCGAGAGTAAGGTCAGGGTAAGAAGTGTATAGTTGTGTATAGTCATCAGCATAAGGATCATCAAAGTAGAAAAGGGAGAGAGAATCACAATAGGGTCTTATCATTGGTAAGAAGGTGGACTAGATTTAATTAGTCACTCACCTGGAGGGGTTGTGTAGCACACAACCAGCGTCAGGACAAAAGGTAATAGCTGCTGCAAGGATCCACACCACAACGGTCAACGTAGTTCAAAATTGCAGAGGGTGGACGGTGTATATGGACCTGCGCTGCATAGACCAGAAAGATCAGACAGCGTTCATCATTATAGTGTTTATTTCAGATGCATTTCGGAGCTAGTCCCAACCCCTTCCTCAGGGAATAGTAGAACTAATAGAACTACTATTCCCTGAGGAAGGAGTTGGGACTAGCTCCGAAACGCGTCGGAAATAAACACTATAATGATGAACACCGTCTGATCTTTCTGGCCTATGCAGTGCAGGTCCGTATACACCGTCCACCCTCTGCAATTTTGAACTACGTTGATCAGCATAAAGATGGTACTGAAAGCCAAATCTGCTGATGGTCTGTCCGATCGGGGCTGTGTAGAGAGAGAAGAGAAGAGGTCTGAGGACTGAACCCTGAGGGGGCCCAATAGTGAGAGGAAGAGGGGAAGAAGTGGAGCCAGCGAATGATACACTGAAAGAGTGATCAGAAAGATAGGAAGAGAACCAGGAGAGAGACGTGTCCTTTATACCAATGGAGTGCAGCATGTAGAGTAGGAGATGGTGGTCAACAGTGTCAAGGGCTGCAGAGAGATCAAGAAGGATAAGCAGAGAGTGGTGACCATTACGTTTTGCTGTCAGAAGGTCGTTGGTCACTTTGGTGAGAGCAGTTTCAGTAGAATGTAGGGGGCGGAACCCAGACTGTAATGGATCTAGAAGAGAGTGAGTGGAGAGATAACGGGTGAGGCGGGAGTAGACCAGGCGCTGCAGGAGTTTAGATATGAAGGGGAGATGGAGACTGGTCTGTAGTTATTTGTGCATGATGGGTCGAGAGAAGTTTTCTTTAATAATGGAGTAATGATCGAGTGTTTGAAGGAGGAGGGGAAGATGCCAGAAGAGAGGGAGAGATTGAAGATTTTGGTTAGATGAGTGGTGACGACTGGAGAGAGGGACTGGAGTAGGTGTGAGGGGATGGGGTCAGCAGTGCATGTGGTGGGACGAGAAGATGAGAGGAGCCTGAAGACTTCTTCTTCTGTGACTGGGTCAAATGTGGAGAGTGAGCCGGAGGAAATGTGGGCAGAGGTAGGAGTAATAGCAATTTGAGGTTGGGAGTTAATTTCCTGACATACTGCAGAAGTATCATATTAGACCATACAACCCCTATTGTAGAGGAATTCTTTTACACATGACAGACACTGGTGATTTTTCCATTTATTTTTTGATTTGCAGAAAGAAATCCACATCTGATTACAGCAGCAGGAAAGTACATGAAAAGTGAAAACGTTTCTCCCATAAACTGCATAAAGTTTCTGGATTTTTAATTCCGCCGCATGTGAGTTCTGATACAGAACAGGGATTTGCTCTGGATTTTCCCCATTAAATTCTATCAGTAAGTAATATAGAGTTGCAGATTATGTTCAGATCATCAGAAAAGTTTATTTTTTTTTAGCTTCCAAAGAATTTCTCTAGGAGATTAATAAACACAAATGCTACTTTCAGCCAATGCACACCCTGCATCCTTAGGTCAGTAGACACAAGGGTAGGTTTTAAAATAGTTAGAATAGGGATCGTCACAGATTAGGTACACCTTGACATGGTGGGATGGCTTTGTACCTTTTTGCAAGAACGTATATACTAAGTACCCTGTGTTTTTATAACATTTGCTTTTTATTTATTCATTGCAGGTTATTTTCCCACATTTATGTATACACATTTTTCCTTAAGGTTTAGTATGTCTGGTGGTCAGTGTGAACATGCTCTGACAGGCATGGTCATTGTCTGCTCTGACTCAGTTTTTGTATATATTCTTTTTAGCTCCTTGTTTTATTACAAGTTGGGAGAGCCGCACCCTTTACTGAGCGGAGTATTTATATTGCCTCCCATTGCCGTGTGTCCATTTTGGGACCCAGGTCACACTCTGCATCTTGCTGTCAATGAGGTCAGTAGACACGATTTTAATACAATTAGGGTATGGACCGTCCCAAAGTGGGTATACCTTGACCTGGTGGGATGGCTTAGTATATTTTTTTGTAAAAACGTACATACCAAATCCCCTCTGTTTTTATAGTACTTTCTTTTTATTTACTTATTTATTGCAGGGTATTTTCATATTTATGTTGTAATATGATTACTGGTACCATAAGTGATGGGAGATGTGTGTCAGCCAGGTTGATGAACTTTGTTATGTGAGCTGGGGCTGATTCACCACGTCCCTCCGTCCCTGAGGTGTGGTCAGAGAAGTTAAATGATCACCTCTTTTTTTTTCTCAGTGGGTGAGTTTGGAGTGCAGCAGAGCACAGTGTGCAGCTCTGAGCCTAAGAAGCTGATCCTTAGTTTGGTTGTGTTCATACGCTTTATGACAGCAATAAACCAGATGTTTACCCGGCAAGGCTTCCTGTGTCTACCTGGAATTGGCAGCTGTGAGTGACTCTATCACACTTGGAGGAGAATGCCGGCATAGAGCCCCAGGAAGCACCCGTATTCACTACAAACAACTTGTATGTCCTGGGTGAAAGCCGCCACAAGCCTGAAAACACCCTCAGATGGCATGGAGGACCTGATTAAACACCTGGTGCAGATCCAACAGCAACAGCAGCAGCAGCAACACCAACCACAGCTTGCGCAACAGGAAACAAATAAACTCTTGATGCAGCAGTAGCAGCAGCGGGAGCAGCAACAGGAACTCCTGACTGAGGTACTCCGTGCAAGGGCAGCTGGCTCATCCCCAGGTCCAGATGAGGAATCCAGTATCCGGAAAGCGGTAAGGTGGGCACTCCAATAGATGACCCCGTGGGATGATGTGGAAGCCTTCCTGACAGTTTTTGAGAGGGTGCCAGAGCGAGAAAAACTGTCACCGGAACAGTGATTCACCAACCTGGAAGAAGGAAGCCCTGCCAGTCATACCACATCAACCTGCTGAAGCCATGGCAGACACACTGTTGAGGGCTCAAAAGCAACAATGTCAAGAGTTGCTTCATCGGAACAGAGATCTCTTCACAGACCTGCCGGGATGTTGTGGAACACGATATCCTGATTGAACCGCACGTAAGGGTTAACCTGAAGCCGTACCGGATCCTTGAAGCCCGTCGAGAAATGATCTTGAAGGAGGTGACGAGAATGTTGAATCTCGGTGTTATTGAAGAATCGAAAAGTGGCTGGTCCAGTCCCATCGTACTTGTGCCGAAACTGGACGGATCATGGCGGTTTTGTAACGACTATCGCAAGTTGAATGAAGTCTCCGAGTTTGACGCCTATCCGATGCCTCAAGTCAATGAGCACATCGAGAGGTTAGGACCAGCAAGGTACATCACCACCCTTGACCTAACAAAGGGATACTGGCAGATACCTGTGTCACAGAGTGCCAAGGAGAAGACTGCCTTCTCTACACCTGATGGTTGTTTCCAATGTACGTGGGTGCCATTACGCTTGCAGGGAGCCCCGGCCACCTTCCAGAGGGCCATGGATTGAATTCTAGCCCCCCATAAGAGGTACGCTGCGGCTTATTTGGAATACATTGTGATCTTTACTTCGGACTAGGAAAGACACCTGCAGAAGGTCCAGATGGTGCTGGAGGCACTGAGAACCGCGGGGTTCACAATAAACCCGAATAAGTGCGCCATCAGGAAGGAGGAGGTCAGGTATTTGGGCTATGTTGTCGGTAGACTTATGTCTATGCTTTACCGGATTTTTGTACCTATATCATTAAATGGTATAGATACATAGATGACATCTTGTTTTTCTGGACAGGTTCTTTGGATGGTTGCCTCTCCTTCATCTCACAGTTAAACATCAATACGTGGAACATCGCTCTCACTTCTCAACAGTCGTTGACAGATGTGACATTTTTGGATCTAAGGATCAGCCAGGAAGGAGGTAAGATCAAGACCTCCCTGTATAGGAAGGACACAGCAACCAACAGCTTATTACATTATCAAAGTTTCCACCCGCAACACATGCGGGATGCAATTCCGAAGGGGCAGTTTTTTCGGCTCAAACGTAATTGCTCTGAAGAAACAACCTTCCGTGTGGAGGCGAAAGAGCTTTCCTTACGTTTTCAGAAAAGGGGTTACCCAAGAAAAGTTATTTCTCAGGCTTTTAAGTCTACAGTGGATACAGACAGAGAGGTCCTTTTGAGGACAAAGCGTAAACTAGCACCCGAGTTTTTGAGTGTCATTACGACATTCAATAACCACTGGGGAGACATATACAAGACCCTCAATCGGAACTGGCCAATTTTGACCAGCGATCCAAAGATTGAGCTCCTTGTGGGATCTAAGCCCAAACTGGTGGCCAGGAGAGCCAGAAATCTTAAGGACACACTGACGACCAGCCATTTCTGCAGACCAGTCACCCCTCTGGGTAGGGGCACTAGACTCATTGGCACCTACCCTTGTGGGGAGTGTAACATCTGCCAGCTTACTGTGGCATCCAGGGAAATGGTCACGGGTACCCCAGCAGGACGAATCTTGACCAACCACTACGCTAATTGTAAAACTCGTAATGTTGTATATGTCTTACTCTGCAGTTGTCCGAAAGTCTACGTTGGCATTACTACGCAAGAGCTTAGAAAGAGAATCCAGCATCACATCTCGAACATTACGTGTGCTTCTGCACACCTAGAACGAGGTAAGTCCATCAGCTCCGTAGCTAAGCACTTCCTCTACCACCATGATTGCTCACCTCGTGGGATAAAGGTTATTGTCGTTGATAGGGTACTAACTAATATCAGGAGACCTTCGGTCATGGATGCATTACTGAGAAAGGAAACACGATGGATTTATACGCTTCAGAGTTTGGCCCCCAAAGGACTAAATGAGGAGATGCTCTTCACGGGCTTTTATAAGAAGTAATGAGATGCATTTCTCTTCCTGCCTTACATCGTACTTTGTGTTCCACAGAAACTGAAATCCTGAATATACTCCATCACTGCCTTTCTTGTAATTGGATGAATAATGAGGATTCCCCTTTTCTGCCACACTGACCCTGGACCCTCAGGTGTTCCTTGGATGAGCCGATTTGACTTTTCTACTCAGTATGGAAATGGGACACTCTGGATTATCTATCAGTCGATCAGTCTGGACTTCTGTATCCAAGGGCGACATGGACTATTCTGTGCTGATATTATCCTCTGCGGGTCTGCTTTGCACTAGTACACTATTGCTTCCAGGTCTATTTACTGCGCAGCATCCTTGTTGAGCTTTTCTCCAAGGTTTACTGCTTCGCAATTTATTTTCTACATGCTTATCAATTTGGATTTCTAATGTTGTTTCTGACATGTTTTGTCCTACTTTTGCCTCCTTTTAGGTTATTACAGGTAGTTTGTCCTTTTGGCTTGCTTTCTGTGGGCCTTACAGACTCTAGTTTCACTACAATTAGTGCATCCCCATGTACAGTCTGCTTCTCAACCCCTTTAGTGGGGGTTTTTCATACACAATGTCCAAAAGACCGGCCGGTCTTTGTGACATAGTGGTTTGCTTTGCAATCCACCACGTCACTAATCTCTCCCCTCGGAGCTGCTCCCCCCTCCTCTTACATAGATCTTGATTGCAGTCTCAACTGTGCAGTTGCCTGATGTATCTAGGCAACTAGACGCTGTGTCCTGAGCTAAGCCTCTGTTTACTTTCAGCACTATTTACCCGCCCACCTCCTTCTAAGTTACGATACGTCACATCCAGCCTGACGGCCAGAGACTGCACACATGCAGACACAGGTGACTCTTATCATGATTACAGATAGCATTATATATATGGGCAGAACTAACACTTCCTCCCACAGCTTCCCGAGGATGAAGCCGTTGTGTTAGAGCGGCGATACGCGTCGGTCCCTGCTGCTATGTGCCCCGGTCTCCTGACCTGCTATGGTGACTATAACTTATTTTTGATTCCTTTTCCAGGCACTGGTTTTGCATTGTCCTGACTTTTGTTTATCCTTCATGTTTTCTCACCCTGCTCACAGGTGATTGATTTTTGATGCCTCAGCATTAACTGAACTGACCATTCCAGTTTATGGTGTGCTCTCCTAGACCTGTGTTTTTGAGCTCAGAACTTTGTCCTTAATTAGCTCCTAGGCAGGACTGACATTATAGCATTTGTGACTTTTATTCTTGTTACTCCATAAGGGACATTAGGTCCCTGTACTATACTTTATCACAGGAGTCTATGAGTCGCATCTCACTGTTTTGTACATTGGTGCAATATATTCTGATTCAATATTAGCTGAGCTGCATCATCTTTCAACTGGGTTTGATGATTGCTATTCATGATTTTCTTGTTTTTTGATCAATGCCACCTATATTGTCCTGGAATCTCTTGTTTTTTTCATTCTTTCATGTCAGCAGGCTTGCCTTCCTGTGAGTCTAGTCACCAGCAGGTCCTAATCAAAAATTTAAACCCATGTTTGGGTCTCATGATACAGCTATTCTGATGACATCTGGGGCCATAGTTATTGCTGTGTTGGTGGTTTCCCATCACACATTTTAAGTGTTTTTATTCTGTTTGTGTTTTTTGCTCATATTTCTCTGTATTATTGTTAATAAAGATTTACAAAAATTTTTTTTGAATTATTGGTCTGTTTCTCTGATCCCAGTCATTTGTACATGCTTTCTGGTTCTTTCCTCCTTTTCATTATTGGTGTATAGCATGTGACTGGTGGATCGCCCTCTAGTGCCACTCTAACACATTTTCTTTGCAATGTTGTCGGTAGAGGCCAGATCAAGCCACAACTAAATAAAGTGGAGGCAATTTAGAGTTGGCCACAAGAAGCAAGTCAGAGCCTTCCTGGGACTTGTTGAATATTACCGGCGATTCATCCCAAACTTTGCTCTGAAAGCCGCTCCCTTGACTGACCTCCTTAAGGGCACGAAGTCCTCCATGGCCAAGTGGACTTCGGAAGCTGAGACGGCTTTCCAGGACCTGAAGTCAGCTCTATGTAAATGACCGGTCCTAATGATACAAGATTTCAGTAGGGAGTTTGTACTCCAGACCGACGCTTCAGAGATCAGGTTAGGAGCTGACCTGTCCCAGATAGTACATGGCGAGAAACATCCAATCCTGTACCTTAGTAGAAAGTTGTTGACCTGCAAGGAAAACTATGCTATTGTGGAAAAGGAGTGTTTGGCCGTCAAATGGGCAGCCGACACGTTACGGTATTACCTCCTAGGGTGACAGTTTAAGCTGGTGTCAGATCATGCGCCCCTGATGTGGCTGAGAGATAGACGGGGAAAGAATGCCAGAGTGACCCGGTGGTTTTTGGTGCTTCCGGATTTCACTTTCCATGTTGAGCACAGACCCGGGAAATGCATGGGAATGCGGATGCCCTGTCTAGGTTTCCCTGCTTGGGGTCAGATGGTGCCAAACCCCATGGCTTTGGGCAGAGGGGGGGAATGTGTAACATGATTACTGGTACTGTAAGTGATGGGAGATATATGTCAACCAGGTTTATGAATTCCGTTACTGATTCACCACGGCCCTCCCTCCCTGAGGTGTGATCAGAGAAGTTAAATGATCACCTCTGTTTTTTTTTCTCTGGTGTGAGTTTGGAGTGCAACAGAGCACAGTGTGCAGCTCTAAGCCTAAGAAGCTGATCCTTAGTTTGGTTGTGTTCATATCATATGGTTTATGACAGCAATAAACCAGACATTGACCCAGCAAGGCTTCCTGTGTCTACCTGGAATTGGCAGCTGTGAGTGACTCTTTCACAGTGTATATACATTTTTCCTTAAGGATTTGCAAATTTATCCTGTGGATTTAGGTGGAAGCTGTGGTGTAACTGCAAGCTCATGGGCCCCAATGCAAAAGCTCCAATTGAGCCCCCAATTATTGCAAATCTTTAATAGTATTGGTTATTTCATGTAGGCCAAAGCGTCTTTTGGGGCCCCCTAGGGTCACAAGGGCCCGGGTACAATTGAACCTCTGAACCTGTTGTAGTTATGCCCCTGCATGTAAGTCATTAAACACATCTAGACTACATTTGCTTTCAGTAAAGTCTCCTTTACTTTCCTACTCCCAGGTTTCCAGTGTGTGAATTCTTAGTCTAGTATAACATCCTTACAAGAAACCTTATTTTTTTTTATCCAATGCAATGAAATTATGGTGCCTACACCGGCAGACATAACAGTACATGACGCAGCCGTCCTTAAAGCAAATATTATCCATGGCATAGAGAAAATAAAAGAATCTGTTGACTATAAAAAGAGATTAAATATCTAAAAGTATTGTAATAAACTGAGCGACTTGGTTAGCGGGAAGGATGTGGAAAGAGATGTAATGAAGCAGAGAGAATGATCCAAGTGAGGCTTTATATTAAAGCATAATATATGAGGTGTGATGCAGTGGCTTTCTGCATTGAAAATATGTATGCTGGGACTTATTATTCAGCAAGTTTAAGTAATGCATTATGCTGGGACTTCTAGTTCCACATATTAAGGTAATGCAATACACGTGGTGGGTTTGTAAGTTTGCAGAAGGACATGGGTGTGTCTGGCAAACCTGAAACCTCCTACAGGTGTTTCTCATGTGCAACAAATGGGATATAGTCTAAATACCTGTTTGGCCACATGGTTCCTCTGAGTTTGC
>JARQOC010000002.1:30061885-30072725 GCA_033576535.1 Allobates femoralis
TTTATCTACTCTATAATTGCCGTAGGCATTTTCGTGTCGGCCCCCGAAAACGCCGTGGCTATGTCACTATGTGACGTCACCACGCGCGAGCAATGGCCGCTAAGCGGCCATTGCGAGTCGCTGGCCGAAAATACAACCAGAGGCTCGGCCACAAACTTAGCGATTTACCGCTGAGGTAGCGCGAGCAATGGCCGCGAGGCCATTGCGAGTCGCTACCTCAGCCGCCGCACCTGCCGCAACTCCCCCTATACTTTGTATGGGGATCCATTGCGAGTCGCTGTGTAGCACGAGCAATGGCCGCGAGGCCATTGCGAGTCGCTACCTCAGCCGCCGCACCTGCCGCATGTCCTCCTATACTTTGTATGGGGATCCATTGCAGTCACTGTGTAGCGCGTGCAATGGCCGCGAGGCCATTGCGAGTCTACTTGCGGCGCGGTTGCGGTAATCCCCATAGAAAGTATAGGGCGAGTTGCTACTTTGTGTTCTAAGACCCTTACAACATAATAGTTCAATTTTCCTTAAATGATATCAACCATACAAATATATGTAGTTGGTGTAAAGATGTCATTGGAATAATTGGATTATTATTTGAAAATCTTAAAATAAATTTAAAAATAATCTAGACACCCGATGCATTTGCATTGGGCTCACAGCTAGTATATTATAATGATCTTAGCCTTAATTGGCAAGATCATTTAGACTTGACGCCTTAAGTGAAATTTATGTCATACACTCTCCATTTATTTCATATACTCTACATTATGTACTAGTCGTTCTCTAAACATACTAACCACTAATTAATTAATTAATTTTCTCCACAAAGTAAACACCCTATTGGTTGAACTAAATTCTTGGTTATCTAATCTGTTCCCCTATATATAAAGTGTTCTCCTAGTTTGAGTTTTGGGGTTTTTAACCTGCTTTAATGTCAATATTGTCCATTCTGTTTCCTTTCTTCCTTCTCTGTTTGACCGGCCGGTCAAGTGCTCTCTGTACGGCTATTGTTTAACCGACAGGGGCATAGTTTTGTCCATGCATTATTTGATTTTATCTTTCCCTTCCCGGGATGATAAATAAGGTTGTGTGAATTATATAGACTAATTCTTCCCCCTCTTACATGTATCTCTTCCGTTGTTTATTTTTGTTCTTGTTTTGTTTATTTGTTTCCATAGCAATTAGCGTCGGCGCGCATTGAGAGACGGTGTTCCTCACTGCGCAGCCGTACATTATGACCGACAGACAGTGCAATAACCCGCCCCTTCTTCTTTGCAGTCTGTTTTCGTTTACATGTCTCCATAGTAACCAGCGTCGGCACGCAGTACTTGACGCTGTTCCGCACTGCGCAGCCGCACGTTATGATTGATTGATAGTGCAACAACCCGCCTCTTTCTCCTAGGTCTCAGCGCTTCCGGTCCGGCGAATACGGACCACACATGACTTGATTGCAGGTGCAGCCGCTTGTAATCATGCACCCAGGTATAAAATGTCTTATTCCTTTGTTTCCCACAGCTCTCCCCAGGATGAAGCCGTCACACTAGGCGGCGACACGCGTTGGGTTCTGTTGCTGTGTGCTCTAACATTCATGATCTTGCTTGGTGACTATTTATTTTGACTTTTCATTCATAGGTGGCTGTTTACTTAGCTCCTTACTAACATGTTGGATCGTTTTCCATGTTATCTTTTCTCAGGTTTTCCCTTTGGATGTTTCTATTTATACCTTCCTGAATAGATCCTTACTATATACAGGACTACAGGGTCCGTACTCACTTACCCTGAGTTAGTACATTGGGTACTTTTAATATTGGCCCATGTACACTTAGGGTGTTGATAGGTCTTATATAGGCTCTTTTATTACATTGAGCCCCTTATCCTTTAGGGTTACCTGAGCTTCTATATTTTGTCACCAGGCATTGAATGACTTATTGATTCTGTTTTTTCGGAATGTCAGTTGTGTTATCTATATCCAGCTTATGAGCACACAGCTGTTGTGTGATGGTGCCTTACCCACCACATTTTTAATTGTTTTTAATTTTTGTATACCTTGCTTATTACTTGCTGTCTGCTTTTTTTGTCTGAATAAAAAAAATTGAATACATTTTTTGATAATCACTTTATGATATTTTGTTGTGTTTCGGATCGCTGTCGTTTATACACACTACTTTTTCTTTATTAATGCTTCAATGATCTTTAGTGTGTGACATGCTGATCACCTACTAGTGCCACCTAACCCCTTACACTTGAAAGTGTTAATATAAGAGCACAGATATCTCTGACTAGAATGAAGATAAAATCCAAAAACATATGTCATTCTGCTCCATTCATGAGGTCAAGCAGCATTCTTAGCAGAATGAATTCATATGTCTAAGAGTTCCAGAGAAAAATACAGTGATTTCAGATGAATGTGGATTTAGCTTCTCATGGTGCCAGCAGAAGTGTTAACATAAGAACAGAGATATCTCTGGCTAGAATCAAGAAAGAATCAAAAAACTTGTGTCATTCAGTTCCAGAGAAAGATTTTTATATCTCGGGTTCCTTTAAAACTGAATCAAAATGTTGGTGTTTTTCCCACTCAGGGCATCAACCTAAGTAAGAATCCATGTAAAAATTGATTTACATTTATTTGGTTCAAAAGATACTCAAAAAAAATGTTCAGTATCGTGTACAATGCACAGAGGGACAGCACACAGGGACAGCACAGAGGGGCAGCACAGAGGGACAGCACAGAGTGACAGCACAGAGGATTAGCACAGAGTGACAGCACAGAGGATTAGCAAGAGGGACAGAGGACAGAGGGACAGCACAGAGGGACAGAGCACAGAGGATCAGCACAGAGGGACAGCACAGAGGGACAGCACAGAGTGACAGCACAGATGATTAGCACAGAGGGACAGCAAAGAGGGACAGAGGACAGAGGGACAGCGCAGAGGGATAGCACAGAGTGACAGCACAGAGGATTAGCACAGAGGGACAGCAAAGAGGGACAGAGGGACAGCACAGAGGGACAGAGCACAGATGATCAGCACAGAGGGACAGAGCACAGAGGGACAAAGAACAGAGGGACAGAGAACAGAGGGTCAGCACAGAGGGACAGCACAGAGGGACAGAGCACAGAGGCACAGAGCACAGAGGGCCAGCACAGAGGGCCTGCACAGAGGTCCAGCACAGAGGGCCAGAGCACAGAGGGACAGCACAGAGGGACAGCACAGAGGGACAGAGCACAGAGGGACAGCACAGAGGGACAGCACAAAGGGAAAGCACAGCTTCTCATAGTGACAGCACAGAGGGACAGAGCACAGAGGGACAGCATAGAGGGACAGCACAGAGGGACAGAGCACAGAGGGGCAGCACAGAGGGACAGAGCACAGCAGGACAGCATAGAGGGACATCACAGAGGGACAGCACAGAGGGACAACACAGAGGGACAACACAAAGGGACAGAGCACAGAGGGTCAGCACAGGGGGACAGCACAGAGGGGCAGCACAGAGGGACAGAGCACAGAAGGACAGCACAGAGGGACAGCACAGAGGGACAGCATAGAGGGACATAGCACAGAGGGACAGAGCACAGAGGGACAGCACAGAGGGACAGAGCACAGAAGGACAGCATAGAGGGACATCACAGAGGGACAGCACAGAGGGACAGAGCACAGAGGGACAGCACAGAGGGTCAGGGCAGAGAGACAGCACAGAGGGACAGCACAGAGGGACAGCACAGAGGGACAGCACAGAGGGACAGCACAGCTTCTCACAGTGACAGTAGAAGTGTTAACATTAGAAAACAGATATCTCGGGCTAGAATCAAGATAGAGTGGTGCGTGGCCTGCTGAATATGGCGTAGGTACATTGTTCCTGTGCTCCTACCTGAAGAAGAAGCAGCAGGGCTGAATGACTTTTTCAAGGCATCATTCCCTGATATAAGCTACACAAAATAGCTTTTCATCACTTCCGGATCATTTTGAATCTATTTATAACTATTTCTGAAGTAATTTCACCTCATGGTCCAGAGGAGAAAATGGGCGGCCATTATGACACCTTTATGGCTACTCAGTAATACTATAAGTGACTTTTATTAAGCTTGAACTAAACAAGTATCTAAACTTATTCATTGCTGGCAAGTGTTAAACTATTCTGGGAACATTAATGTTGCTTATCTAGTATTTCATGTCTTTGCTTTACTTGGCTTGTAGTTGAGAGGCATATGTATTTGATCTGCTATACATTGAATGTCAATTGTAAATAGTTTCTTCTATTCTATTTATTTCTTCTTTTCCTTTGTTTTCTTATCTTTTGATATATTCATGATATATATGCTACAGACCAACAATCTTATGATTATTATATATGTAAAATGTTTATAACCTTGTTTAAGTAGGGTCATATTTATCTGCTTTGGTGGGGATGTCACTGGTGGCCTGCCCAGACTAGTGTGAAGCCACAACCCGAATAATGATAATAATAATAATGATGATGATGATGATGAATGATTACCTGCATAATGTTTTGCGCTGTACTGTGATAGAGCTGTGTTCTGTCCATCAATGGGCAGTGAGCAGGGAAAGAATGAGTTAAAGTAGGGGTAGGGAACTCCAGGCCTCGGGAGCCGCCAACAGAGCAGGTTTTCAGGATTTCCTTAGCATTGCTAAGATTTGGAATCATCACCAGTGCAGGAGATTACATTATCCCCTGTGTAATTCTAAGGAAATCCTGAAACACGACCTGTTGGTGGCTCTCGAGGCCTGGAGTTCCCTGTCCTTGAGTTTGGGACAAGCCTGTAGTTGGAGAGGCTAGTGCATGGACAGTATACAGCAGGGGTAAGGAACTCCAGTCCTCAAGGGCAGCAAACAGTGCATGTTTTCATGATTTCCTTAGTATTGCACAGGTGATAATATAATCACCTGCACTGCTGATGATTTCAGCACCTTCTGCAATGCTAAGGAAATCCTGAAAACATGACCTGTTTGCATCCCTTGAAGATTGGAGTTCAGATAGGGCTCAGAGTCTGACGGAGACAGACTCAAGGTCTGAATAGTCCACAAAGCTGCACGACGTGGGTGTTCCTAGAGTGAAGGGAGACTGTGCAGAATGTAGCAGACCATGAAAAGAAGTGAGTGCCCTAGCTGAGAGTTTCCTAAGAGTCCGAGAGCTGGCAATATCCCTTTAGGAGGGTTAGAAGACTCGGAACCACAGGAAGTGGTTCACCAAGTCTTGGTTTCAGAAGTTCTGAAAGATTCAGGAGTGGCCATCACAGTCGCCTGACTTGAGCCCCACAAAAATTATTTGGTGGGAAGTGAAGAAGGCAGATGCAGAAAGCAAATCCAAGAATGTTAGTGACCTGGCGGCCATTGCCCATGAGTAATGCGCAAAGACTCTCCAGGAACGCTGCCAGAAACTGGGGTCTGACTAAGCATCACGTCTCTAGCAGGTTATAACAGCCAGAGGTGCTTTATTTAAAACTAAAGAAACTTTTCATGAGGGGGGTGAATAATTCTGAGACTGCAGTAGTCAGTAAAAGTGACATGTCATGGTGGACTTGAAAAAACCTCTAGCTACAATGAGGGCAGAATCATTTTAATTGTAAATTTATCTGTTGCTTATGGCAAGCTCAATACACCATTCTTAGACGAAGGGGTGAAATCCAGGAACATAGAAAGAAAAGAAGCAATGTGGATAGAGTTGGGGTTATGATAACTTTTACATTTTTGGGAAGAATTAGGATTTCTACTTGGCTCTATCTTGGAGCCATTGCTGAGATTAAGTTTAAGTAAACTTTTCCACTATTCAGACAACCTCTCCTTAAATACTTAATTCCCTTGTTTGAGGTAACAACACCATGTACTCCCCTCCAGGACTGGTGCTGTCCCAGTAATGTCAGCGCCAAGTCTCCCAGGGTTTATGGATTGCCGTCTCTTCCCACCTTCTTTGGACAAACCTTGAATGTACGGAGTATGTGTGATATCTGCAGACCTTTAGCAGCCATTGATTGGCTGCAGGGCTCATATGGCAGAATAATGTCACCCAAGCATTGACATCGCTGGAATGGTGCTGTCACGCTCGTTGAGGCGAGTCAGGGGAAAAGTGGACCCATCGGACCAAGGCAATGATCTATGACCTGGAGGAGCGTACCTGAGCAGCTACCGAGTCTTTGCTAGAGCCTAAGACAAAGAGGCAAGGCTTACGATGGCAAGTAGCCACCAGGTGATCTTAGTGCCTCTGCTGCTGGTGCCAGTGGGTGAGGGTGCAGAGACTGGCACAGGTGCAGGTAGGGCGACCAAATTGGAAGACAGGCAAGCACAGGCAGGTACGGACAAAGATCAGGTAAGCACAACAGATGTGGTAGATTCTGGCTGGTACAAAAAGGTACTGACAGGTCCAGGTAGTCACAGCTGAAATACTGGACGGAATTGGGACACAGGTACTGGTACGGTAAATAGACAGTAAACAAACCCAATGGTGGAGATTGCCTTAAACACTCTTGCCTCTCAGCCATAGCCTGAGAGGCACTTCCGGGTTAGGGTGCGCTGGTCCTTTAAGACAAGGAAGACTAGCGTAGCTGTACCCTAAGCATGCTCACGAGAGCCCTCGCATGCGCAGGCCCTGGAGTCGGCAAATGCAGCAGGAGGTGGGATGAGCGGGGAACATGAGCGGTGAGTACATCGGGGCCCCTGACACATGGAAATGGGGAAATGTGGTATCTAAGAAGGGATTGTCCGAATGGTGGAAAACCCCTTTAGCTAATAATGTCCATTTTGTAATGCAGTTTTCCTATTCATTATATATGTATGAATATATTTCATTTGGCACATTATATGGAACATTACTTATAAAACGTGTTGAGTTCAAACATGATGAAATGTAATAATGTGGACATGGTCCAAACAAGAAACAATAGCACTTGTCTTCTATCACTCGATGCAGTGATTGAATGTAATCTCCATCTTATGTGGTTCTAAAACCAAACCACACCACAATTCTGAGAAAACAAACGCTCCACGGTTTATTTACTCGGCTCTTGATTTCTTATATGGCTTCATAATAGAGTTTGGAAACTCTTGGGACTTGTTACAACACGTCCTACATGGTTTCTGCAGTGAGACCTATTGGCATAGTGGAAAGTAATAACATCCATCCCATATGCAGAACTGTTTTTTAACTACAGGAAAATAAAATGAACCAACCAGCAGGATTTAGGACTATAAAGCGAAGTCAGTTCCTTACAGGCACTGGGATACTCAATACAATCATTCCTTTACTTGAATGATTCTATGTTTTATTGCAGAGAAAAGTGTCATAAAACTCCTGGAAAACAGGGCAGCAAATGATTGATGTGTGAAGCTCTGCATGACTATTTGGGGTTGTTTTTTTCATTACTCCCCTATGGGCATGGTCATTTAGTCGTCTATAGCGAAACTGGCGATTTATGTCTCACCCCTCCCTGCTGAAATATTATGACCGATGGGACTGAATACAGTAGACTTTAGTGTGCAGTTGACTCGCCCAGGGTATGGGGACTTGGGTATCTGGGCTCTCTGCTTTGGTAGGGATGTCACTGTTGGCCTGCCCAGACCCATGGCCCTGGGGTCTTACCTAAAAAAGGGGGTAGTTGGTGTTGGATTGAAGATAAACCCACCCACAGATCATGGTCAAGGAGCACCAGTGCTGTTTCAGTCCTCTAATGGTACAGCAGCCGAAATGGTATAGCTCCCTGCAGGTGATGGAGGTAGTTGCAGCGCAGCAGTGAATAAGCACACGGAGACTCAGTCACTCTACCCGGGTACTTTACTGGAATGATGCAGATGCTGATACAGTTCACAGTGGCAAAACAGTCTTTATCTGACCGAGTAGTCACAGTGGGCTGCAGAGTCTCTGGAAGTCTCCCGTGGTATACCTTCTTGGATCTAACCTGTGTCCTGCTGCAAGTGCCCGTCCTGGGGTAGCCTGCTTAATACCAGACCCGTTGAGGTGTTCTGACGATCCCTGCTTCCACTCTCTCCCTCTCCTGCACTGGGATTTGACCCCGGTGGGTTAACCTGGTGTGACTGATCCCACCAGACAGGGTGTTGGGGCCGGTAAACAGACCCACGACATCCGGTGTTCTCGGCGCAGGGGCTGGACTCCCTGACAGTCTTCAGAACCGGCACTCCGGTGTATGTGGATCAGGGTTCCTACGCAGAGTATGGACACTCAGGGGGTCCCTTCCTTCAGTCTGGGCTGCCCGTTCTCCTTTCTGGCCCCATCCCTGGGAGTCTCCTTTCCTCACTCGGAGGCTCCCCGTTTTCCATCTTTCCTCAGTGCCGACTAGAACTCACTCTGTGTCCTCCCTCCTCCCCTTAACTTCCCCCCCCAGGGTACAGGCCCAAAACCATCTCTTCTAGGTGGGTGTGTGGGAGTGCTGGGTTGGGTTCATCTACCTTCCACTGTGACAGGGGTTACCGCACACTCATTTATGGGGGCAGTACCCCAATTGTGACGCCTGACCAGGTGGGGCGCCACACAGTCACAACCCCAATAATGATGAAAGGGTCAGCTCTACAAATTATCTAATAAGATTAAGGATTGAAAGGAACCAACCAATAGGATTTAGGGCTATAAAGTGAAGCCTTACAGGCACTGGGTTACTGAATTCAATCATACTTTTACTTGAATGGTTCCATGCTTTATTACAGAGAAAAGTGTCATAAAACTCCTGGAAAACAGGGCAGCAAATAATTGATGTGTGCAGCACTGTTGTCACTATTTGGGGTTTTATTATTTCTCCCTGTGGGCATGGCTTTTGGCTGCAAGCCAAACCATTACCCTCTCTTATCTCTACTTTCAGTTTCTGGCTCCTGCGTACTGTCACTACACTCCAGCCTCAGGGCACCTGACAAAACTGAGGAGGGGGGAGGGTTTGGTTTACAGTCGAAAGCCATGCCCACAATGCCCTGGTTTCCAGGAGTTTTATGACACTTTTCTCTGCAATAAAGCATGGAATCATTGAAGTAAAGGTATGATTGAATTCACTAAGTCTTCACTTCCTAGCCCTAAATCCTATTGGTTGGTTCCCTTAATCTTATTGGGTAATTTGTAGAGCTGACCCTTTCATCATTATTGGGGTTGTGACTTCACACTAAAGTCTACTGCATTCAGTCCTATCAGTCATAATAATTCAGCCGGGAAGGGACAGAAATCTCCAGATTTGCTATAGATGATCAAACGACTAACGTTTTTGCAGACTTTTTTATCTTCTGGTCTCATGGTTCTTCTTGTCGTTGATCATCTATACTTTTTCTTCAATGCTCAGATTAAGGCTGGGCGATCTTCTGCAATAATTTATACTACCTAGAGGTTGGTTGATCTATTTCTTTTTTATCCAAAGATCTTAATGTCATAAACGCTTCAAGGTTTCAGTTTACTTTTTTCACCAAATTGACCTTAAATAAAATGCGAGTGGGATTGAATTTAACAAAAATCTGCATTCACCAAAATATGGATTTTTTTTTGTAATTTGTTTTCGGACAGATTCAGCTAAATGGCAGCTGCTGGCCTCCATTTTTTCATAAAATGCCCCAAAAAATGTTAGAAAAAAGATTAATAACCCTATACTTACCTATCCAGCCCCTCTGCTGCTCTTCGCTACTTGTCTGATCCTCATCACATCTTCAGAAATCCCCGGGACCTGGGTCACTAGACTGCGGCCCCCATGTCTCTGAGGCCTGGGAGGATTCTGCAAAGTATGTGGCCCATGACGTCATGGAAAGGACTGGGAAAGTAGTTGCCATGTGGAGTGGAAGGGCCGGAGAGGTGAGTGGAGAGGTGAGTATATAGATTTGTATTCTCTTTTCATATTATGGTTATGCTCTGGTATATGGAAAAAACTCATTCATTACATTCACAGAGAATAAGGCCTCATTCATGCTTTGTTTTTTGTTGATATGTTTTGCCCAGTTTCTACACCACAAATGGATCCTCTTTTTACAAAAAAGCATCATCCGTTTGTATTGCTTTTTTGCTACATTTTCGGGGGATACAGACGGACACACAGAGACACACACTTTCTTACCCTCCCTGGCCATCCCCTGGTGAGCCCCGGGGAGATCTTCCTCCCAGGTACCAGCAGGACCTGTGAGTAGTACGAGTATTTACAGGACCTTGCATCATGTGACTCTCAGACTGAGTCACATGGGCAGGTCCTGTCAGTACCGTACCCTCAGGTCCTGCTGATGCCCAGAAGGAAGACATCCCCAGGGATCACTGTGGGCTCGCCGGGGAGTGTAGGTAATAGAGCATTGGTGGTGTGGAAAGTGCAGAGGATAAACGGAGCAATAATTGACGCTCATTATTTCCTGGATGCGCTTTCTGCACCACTAACGCAGGAGTCAGAAACGCAGCATGTGCACAGCAAATGGAAAATCCCATTCACTTTGCTGTAGATGCAGTCACTGATCTGACAGCAGCAACAAAAACAGATCAGAAATGTCCAGTGTGAACATGGCCTAACTTCTCTGCTAATTCAATTTCCTATGAAACCCGCATGAACAGGCGAATTTGAGTTTTCCCTGATTCGCTCTTCTCTAGTCTTGTGGTATCGTCCACTTGTAAGGAGATTGTCACTTCCCCTTCGAAGACTCCAATGTAATTGCTACGATGTAAAGTGTAGTGTGTACTATGTAATGCATCAGGGGGATGCGGGGGGTCCTGTTGGCGCAGTCCGGGGGGAGGGGGGGCTGCGACGTGGTGCTGGCGGCCGGCGGAGAGGTTTGCGGCGGCTCTCCTACCTGCTGAGCCGCGCTGGGAGCCGGAGGGGCAGAGGAGAGGAGGGGTGGGATCAGGCAATGGAAGCAGGAAGCTTTCTGCTTCCCTT
>JARQOC010000002.1:30072825-30138927 GCA_033576535.1 Allobates femoralis
GTGGAGTGACATCCACACTCCCCTGACAGTCTGTAACTAAATTAACCTTAATAATATCTGTTACCTAGTGTTATAAGATACAAGGTGTACGAATATTGCATTTAGAACTTGGGCACCTCTTATTGTGTATGAACCTGTCTTACCACATCACACTACACTATTATTTGTGTGAAATAAATCTTTATTGTGAGTCACCATAGAGTCGCCTCGGCTGCGTTGTTACATCATCGTAACCTGTCTTCATAGAGAGCAAGCCCGGTTCATGGTGCAGGTCATTGCTCAATAATAATAATAATAATAATAATAATAAACCTTTATTTGTATAACGCCAACATATTCCGCAGCGCTTTACAGTACAATGGTACATATAAGAAAAATATACAGAATGGTAATACAGAACAGTAGTTACATACAATAAACATAGAATCAATGTAGGAAATACAATAAATAAGGCAAAAAATAAAGGTGACCCTGCTCGAAGGAGCTTACAATCTACGACAGGATGGAGGTGAGACAAAGTACAGGGGCTTATAACAATGAGTATCTTATGTCTAAATGACTACTATTAGAGAGAATGATAGGCCGCCCTGAAGAGGTGTGGTTTTAGGGAGCGTCTGAAGCTATGCAAGTTGTGGATGGTCCTAATTTCTTGGAGTAGAGCAGGGGTCTCAAACTCGCGGCCCGCGGGGCCCCATGCGGCCCCTGGGGCTTCCCTGTGCGGCCCCCGACACCTTGGACAATTGACCATGCTGGCAGCGTCCAGTGCATGGGGCCGCCGCGGTCTCAGCTATAACATTACTTCCCGCCACTTCACTGTCTCTGCCGCTCGCTCTGCCGCTCTGTAAGCTCAATACAAGCCCTCAGCCAATGAGAGGCCCGCAAGTGACGTCATACGGCGACGTCACCTGCGGGCCTCTCATTGGCTGACGGCGGCTTGCATTGAACTGACACAGCAGCAGAGCGAACGGCAGAGTGAAGCGGCCGGAAGTAATATTAAAGAGGAGACCGCGGGGGCCCCATGCATAGGACCGCCGCCAGCATGGTTATAATAATAAAAGTATGTGTTAATGTGAGTGCCTGTGAGTGTCTGTGAGTGTGAGTGCCTGTGAGTGTCTGTGAGTGCCTGTGAGTGTGAGTGTCTGTGAGTGCCTGTGAGTGTGAGTGTCTGTGAGTGAGTGCCTGTGAGTGTCTGTCAGGGTGAGTGCCTGTGAGTGTATGTGAGTGTCTGTGAGTGCCTGTGAGTGTGAGTGCCTGTGAGTGTCTGTGAGTGCCTGTGAGTGAGTGCCTGTGAGCGTGAGTGCTTGTGAGCGTCTGTGAGGGTGAGTGCCTGTGAATTTGTGTCTGTGAGCGTGATTGCCTGTGAGCATCTGTGAGGGTGAGTGCCTGTGAGTGTGTGTCTGTGAGAGTGTGAGTGCCTGTGAGTGTGAGTGCCTGTGAGTGTGAGTGCCTGTGAGTGCCTGTGAGTGCCTGTGAGTGCCTGTGAGTGAGTGTCTGTGAGTGTGAGTGCCTGTGAGTGCCTGTGAGTGCCTGTGAGTGTCTGTGAGTGCCTGTGAGTGCCTGTGAGTGAGTGCCTGTGAGTGTGAGTGCCTGTGAGTGTCTGTGAGTGCCTGTGAGTGCCTGTGAGTGAGTGCCTGTGAGCGTGAGTGCTTGTGAGCGTCTGTGAGGGTGAGTGCCTGTGAATTTGTGTCTGTGAGCGTGATTGCCTGTGAGCATCTGTGAGGGTGAGTGCCTGTGAGTGTGTGTCTGTGAGAGTGTGAGTGCCTGTGAGTGTGAGTGCCTGTGAGTGTGAGTGCCTGTGAGTGCCTGTGAGTGCCTGTGAGTGTCTGTGAGTGCCTGTGAGTGCCTGTGAGTGAGTGTCTGTGAGTGTGAGTGCCTGTGAGTGTCTGTGAGGGTGAGTGTCTGTGAGTGTGAGTGTCTGTGAGTATCTGTGAGTCCCTGTGAGTGTCTGTGAGTGTGAGTGTCTGTGAGGGTGAGTGCCTGTGAGTGTCTGTGAGTGTGAGTGCCTGTGAGTGTCTGTGAGTGCCTGTGAGTGTCTGTGCCTGTGAGTGCCTGTGAGTGTGAGTGTCTGTGAGTGTGAGTGCCTGTGAGTGCCTTTGAGTGTGAGTGCCTGTGAGTGTCTGTGCCTGTGAATGCCTGTGAGTGTGAGTGCCTATGAGTGTGAGTGCCTATGAGTGTGAGTGCCTGTGAGTGTGAGTGTCTGTGCCTGTGAGTGTGAGTATCTGTGCCTGTGAGTGTGAGTGCCTGCGAGTGTCTGTGCCTGTGAGTGTCGGTGCCTGTGAGTGTGTGTGCCTGTGAGTGTGTGTGTCTTTGAGTGAGTGCCTGTGGCTGTCTGTGAGTGCCTGTGAGGGTGAGTGCCTGTGAGTGTGTGTCTGTAAGCGTGTGTGCCTGTGAGCGTGAGTGCCTGTGAGCGTGAGTGCCTGTGAGCGTGAGTGCTTCTGAGCGTCTGTGAGGGTGAGTGCCTGTGAATGTGTGTCTGTGAGCGTGAGTGCCTGTGAGCATCTGTGAGGGTGAGTGCCTGTGAGTGTGTGTCTGTGAGAGTGTGAGTGCCTGTGAGTGTGAGTGCCTGTGAGTGTGAGTGCCTGTGAGTGTGAGTGCCTGTGAGTGTCTGTGAGTGTGTGTGTCTGTGAGTGTGTGTGTCTGTGAGTGAGTGCCTGTGGCTGTCTGTGAGTGCCTGTGAGGGTGAGTGCCTGTGAGTGTGTGTCTGTGAGTGTGTGTGCCTGTGAGCGTGAGTGCCTGTGAGCGTGAGTGCCTGTGAGCGTGAGTGCCTGTGAGCGTCTGTGAGGGTGAGTGCCTGTGAATGTGTGTCTGTGAGTGTGTGTGCCTGTGAGCGTGAGTGCCTGTGAGTGTGAGTGCCTGTGAGTGTGAGTGACTGTGAGCATCTGTGAGGGTGAGTGCCTGTGAGTGTGTGCCTCTGAGAGTGTGAGTGCCTGTGAGTGTGAGTGCCTGTGAGCGTGAGTGCTTGTGAGCATCTGTGAGGGTGAGTGCCTGTGAGTGTGTGCCTGTGAGAGTGTGTGCCTGTGAGTGTATGTCTGTGAGTGCCTGTTAGTGTGTGTGTCTGTGAGTGCCTGTTAGTGTGTGTGTCTGTGAGTGCCTGTTATGTGTGTGTGTCTGTGAGTGCCTGTTAGTGTGTGTGTCTGTGAGTGCCTGTTAGTGTGTGTGTCTGTGAGTGCCTGTTAGTGTGTGTGTCTGTGAGTGCCTGTTAGTGTGTGTGTCTGTGAGTGTGCCTGTGGGTGTCAGCGTGAGCGAGGGTGTCAGAGTGCGCAATCAATTTTGTACAGAAGTGTGTGATTATAACAGAAGCGCTAGAGCACAGGAGGCCCACATTTAATTACCTTTAATATACCACAACGCGTTTCCTTGGCGGTCCGCCGTCTTCATCAGGTGGATTTACCTGATGAAGACAGCGGACCGCCCTGAAAACATGTTGTGGTATATTAAAGGTAATTAAACGTGGCCTCCTGTGCTCTTGCGCTTCTGTTATAATCACACACTTCTGTACAAATATCATATCCCCATCCTAGGTTTGCAGCAGGAGCAGCTGTGAACCAGAGTCACCGCTAACAGAATCCAAAGGACCTGCGGTGACGTAACCGAGAATGTCACAGGGGCAGGTGATCGGCTGCTCGAGTCAACTGACTGGAAGAAGGAGCTGCTCGTGGAGGAATCCCCGACCGCTGGAGTCCGGAGCCATCCACTGCGATACGCAGAGGTTGTGCAGGGCTGCAGAACCTCCAAAGGTGAGATGTGAATCCCCCACATCTGTTATTGACGCCCCCACTAGACCACCAGGTACCGCTCATGGGTTGTGCTTCCCCCCCTTTTGTTCCACATGAGTGAGTGTGAGTGAGTGTGTGTGTTAATGTGAGTGTGTGTGTCAGTGTGAGTGGGTGAGTTAATGTGTGAGTGGGTGTGATTGTGAGTGAATATATGTGTGTGTAAAAAGAAGGCAGATCAGGTTGGGGACATCACTAAAAAAGGGGTCCTGCATGGGGGACATTACTGCACTGTGGGGGTGAGGATGGGCGACATCACTACAAAAGGGGATCAGCATGGAGGACATTACTACACTATGGGGGCCAGGATGGAGACATTACTACACTATGGGGGCCAGGATGTGAACATTACTACGCTATGGGGGCCAGGATGGGGACATCACTACAAAAGGGGACCAGCATGGGGGACAGGATGGTGACATCTCTACAAAAGGGACCAGCATGGGGGACATTACTACAGAAGGGGATCAGGTTGGGGATATTAGTACTAGATACAAGAGGGGGACCAGGATGGGGACCAGGATGGGGAGCAGTATGGGGACATTACAACAAGAAAGGGACCAAGATGGGGACATTACTACAAGAAGAGAATCAGGATTTGGACATTACTACATTGACCAAAAAAAACTGGTATTACTAAAAATGTCACTTAGGGTACAATCACACCAGGTGACATCGCCGGCGATACTGCAGGTGACGCAGGGCGTGGCCTAAAGTGGCGATTTTGCGCTGAAAAATCGGCTGAGGGTGGTCGCCTGGTTTCACAGCACTACTGTGAAACCAGGCAACCACTCAGGCGATGTGTAAGCATCGCCCTGTGTAACATTGCGAATGGCGATGTTACAGGCGATGGGAGCCATGGGCTCCCATGTTACAGGATCCCTGCTGGGGTTTCTAGACACCCCAACAGCGACGTCGCCTGAAGCATCGCCAAAGCATCGCCGAAGGTATCGCCGCATGTAAACACGCGACGCTGGCGGGGTGCCAAAAATGAGCGCGCTCCCATGCGTCGCCTGCGATATCTCCGACGATGTCACCTGGTGTGACACTACCCGAAGTCCTACAAGCAATGCGGCCCCCCGATAAAAAAAATGTTTCTATGTGCGGCCCACCAACCCAGCCGAGTTTGAGACCCCTGGGGTAGAGCATTCCAGAGGATTGGTGCAGCTCGAAAGAAGTCTTGGAGTCGGGAATGGGAGGTTCGGATTAATGGCGATGTTAGTCTAAGGTCGCTTCCAGAGCGAAGGGGACAGGTGGAGGGTAGACAGAGATGAGGGTAGAGAGGTAAGGAGGTGCCGCACCATGAATAGCTTTGTGGGTGACAACAAGCAATTTGAATAGAATTCTATAGTGTTTGGGCAGCCAGTGCAGTAACTGGCACAGAGCGGAAACATCTGACTAACGGTTAGCTAGATAGGTGATCCTGGCTGCTGCATTGAGGATAGACTGGAGAGGGGAAAGCTTACTGCGAGGGAGGCCAACTAATAAAGAATTACAGTAGTCAAGGTGGGAGTGGATCAGGGCCATGGTGAGGGTTTTAGTTATTTTCATGGTAAGGAAAGGGCTAATTCTGGAGATATTTTTCAGGTGCAAGTGTCGAGCCCCAGGCCCTGGGGTACTCAGGTATCAGGCTCAGAGGGGTTCGCAGGGATGTCACGGGTGGCGGTGCCTGAGCCCATGGCCTGGGTGAAACTTCAATAGAGGGGTTATCTACAGGGGATAAGAGTTTGTTGTCTCGTGACGCCACCTGCAGTACCTGGTGATGGATCACCAGCACCGCCACAGTCCTCCGGAGGGCGATGGTATTGCGGCAAAGATGGCAAAGCTCCTGTGAGCTAGCGGCCGGGGAACATGCTTGCATAACGACACCAAACACGTGCTTATAAGTTTGCAAATGACTACCCGTTTATTGCTCACATATAAATCATAACCCGGGCAGTACATTAAACATTTGAACATAAGCACGTCACATAATACATTACATTACACAGTACATTACATATATTATGAACACATATTGCACATATACGACTACAGTAACCCAGGACCTGTAACCACCTCTCCTTCCAGCCCTTGGAGCACTAACGACAGCTCCCGTGGTGGTCACAGCCACCGGCCTGTCTCAACGTTACACATACATTTATAACACGTATTGAACCATATATATCAACGGGCCCTGTGGGTCCCAATGGAGCTTTATTTCCCTAGCTCCACACTACCCTGGAATACAGGCACCAGCCTGACCGGGTTCTTACACACTGCTTGTGATCCATCATATAAGCATTCAATGATCACACACGTCCTTCCACACACTCACAGCCTATCATATAATTATCCATGGACTGTGGCCCCTCTTGGTTCAGAACAGGGATTGAGCAACCTGAGTCACAGGTACGCCATGCAACCCCAAGGGATACCTTCCTGGATGTATCTCGCCACACGTCCAGACCAGCGTCCACCTGGTTCAATCACGGTTTCCCCACTTTAGGAGCCCTTCTAACCCCTGCTTCTGACCACTGGTACATACACTTCAACGAGTCCCTTCACTGACTGTTTTAGTCGGACCCAATGGCGGCTCTGCCCACCTGACACAATTCATACATCTGCCTCCCGTAGGGCTACATACACTTCAATGGGTCCCTTCACTGACTACTTAGTCGGACCCAATGGCGGCTATGCCCGCCTGGCACAATTCATACATCTGCCTCCCGTAGGGCTACATACACTTCCACGGGTCCCTTCACTGACTACTTAGTCGGATCCAATGGCGGCTATGCCCGCCTGGCACAATTCATACATCTGCCTCCCGTAGGGCTACATACACTCGCTGGGTCTTTTACATAAGCCATAAAATACACATACACTTCAACGGGTCCCATCATGTCCGCACACCACAGAGCTCTGGACTGCTCTGCTCTCCGCGTCCCTCAGTCTGAGACTCAAACACACACATACTGGATCTCTGGCTGATGATCTCCCACTCAATCAGCTGGAAGGCTCTTTATCGTGCCTGCCACTCCCACACTGACACATCCACCTGGGCGTCTATTACTCAAGACACACCGACCCGGGCTGCTACCTATAAGGACATACGGCTCCCATACAGCTGCTCATCAGGCTCATCTATGTGTCAGATCTACAGCACTCACTCTCAGATTTAACTAATTGTGTTCCGGATAGGTTCACACAGCATCATCACGGTAAAACCGGCCAGTGTGTACAGGATCATACACTGATCCTGCATGTGATGCACCCCGGCCATGGGGACCATGCCGGCTGGTCCTCACACTTCCTACAGGTGGAGCTGGTCCTTCGGGGTAAGCAAAAAAGTTGAATTTTGGTAGCACAAAGACACGGAGGCAAAGTCATTCTCCCGGGTACTTTACTGTAAACAGTCATCAGCATACTAGTCCACAGTTCAGCAAAAGTTGTTAAAGAAACAGGTAGCCCTACGGGTGGCTGCAAGTGAATGCCAGGTGGTATGGTGGTACCCGTGGTATGCCTTAGTTGAGGAATCCGTGTTCTTTCTTCCCCACCTAGGATGAGTCTATACCCAATTACTCCTTGAAGGTAATCTTGGGGCTCTCCTCCCTCGAAGTGAAGAAGCCGGCAGACCGCTCAGTCTGGCAGGGTGCCGCAGCCGGTGAACAGACCGCAGCAGCCGGTTGAGGACTTCAGAGGTGGACTCTAGCCGTGTCCTCGGGTCCGGCGTTCCTGTGGTCGACTGGGGAATTCCCTGGAGTATGGTCGCTTCACTCTGGGGTTCCCCCTTTCTCTCTCGGGCCCAGACTCACGTGTCAGGCACCCTCTCTCAGGATCCCCTCAGGATCCACTTTCATCTTTCCTCAGGATCAGCCTGGAGCTGTCCTGTTAGACCTCCCAACTCGCTCCATACTCCTCCTCAACTCCGTATTTACTACTAACTGCTCTTTGACTCCCTCTAGAGGTGACTATATCTCCCTCGCAGGAGTAGCCTTCCACCACTACTCTAGTGTGGGAGTGCAGGAATGGGTCCCACCCAGCAGCCCAGTATCCACTTGCAGTTGGGGAAAATTACACTGCTTTTATGAGTGTAATAGACCGGTGTGATGCCTGACCATGTGGGGCGCCACACAAGCGACAAGAGCGGGTGAGAGATTGTATATATGGGGTGAAGGAGAGATCAGCATCAAACATAACACCCAGACAGTGAGCCTGCTGCCTGGGCGTTATCGTGGTGCCGCACACCGAGAGGGAAATGTCAAGTTTAGAGAGGTTGGTAGAGGGCGGGAGCAGAAGAAGTTCAGTTTTGGAAAGGTTAAGTTTCAGATAGAGAGTGGACATGATATTGGAAACTGCAGCTAGACAGTCATTGGTGTTCTGTAATACCGCAGGGGTAAGGTCAGGGGCTGAAGTGTATAATTGTGTGTCATCAGCATAAAGATGGTACTGAAAGCCAAATTTGCTGATGGTGCGTCCAATCGGGGCTGTGTAGAGAGACAAGAGAAGAGGGTCAAGGACCAAACCCTGAGGGACCCCAATAGTGAGAGGAAGAGGGGAAGAAGTGGAGCCAGCAAATGATACACTGAAAGAGCCAGGATTGCAAAGTATTCACTGATCTCAGGGAGACCAGTCCAAGAAAACACTGCGGGCAGCTGGCTAAAGCGCTCAAACACAGTGAATTCCTAGGCACATTGCCCCCTGGGAAATATGAATATGCAAATCGAGTCTGTGGAGCCTCGGTTAGGAGTCTCAAACACAGGACTAGCCATATATCCCTCCAGGGAAGGACCCAGCCAAGGGGTGGCTCCTTGCGGAGAACACCATAACCACCAAATTAAGTGGCCCTTTAAGTCAATATCCAACTCTTTTACAAGTTTACAGATATGACAAGGGAATACCAAGGCCAGGTATCCATCCACATACAGCTGTTTCGGGGTGTTGCCCCTCATCAGTGTGGAGTAGGATTCTGGCTAGGTGGGAGCAAGGCCTAGTAGACCAAGATTGCAAAGTATTCACTGATCTCAGGGAGACCAGTCCAAGAAAACACTGCGGGCAGCTGGCTAAAGCGCTCAAACACAGTGAATTCCTAGGCACATTGCCCCCTGGGAAATATGAATATGCAAATCGAGTCTGTGGAGCCTCGGTTAGGAGTCTCAAACACAGGACTAGCCATATATCCCTCCAGGGAAGGACCCAGCCAAGGGGTGGCTCCTTGCGGAGAACACCATAACCACCAAATGAAGTGGCCCTTTAAGTCAATATCCAACTCTTTTACAAGTTTACAGATATGACAAGGGAATACCAAGGCCAGGAGCCTTGCTCCCACCTAGCCAGAATCCTACTCCACACTGATGAGGGGCAACACCCCGAAACAGCTGTATGTGGATGGATACCTGGCCTTGGTATTCCCTTGTCATATCTGTAAACTTGTAAAAGAGTTGGATATTGACTTAAAGGGCCACTTCATTTGGTGGTTATGGTGTTCTCCGCAAGGAGCCACCCCTTAGCTGGGTCCTTCCCTGGAGGGATATATGGCTAGTCCTGTGTTTGAGACTCCTAACCGAGGCTCGACAGACTCGATTTGCATATTCATATTTCCCAGGGGGCAATGTGCCTAGGAATTCACTGTGTTTGAGCGCTTTAGCCAGCTGCCCGCAGTGTTTTCTTGGACTGGTCTCCCTGAGATCAGTGAATACTTTGCAATCTTGATCTACTAGGCCTTGCTCCCACCTAGCCAGAATCCTACTCCACACTGATGAGGGGCAACACCCCGAAACAGCTGTATGTGGATGGATACCTGGCCTTGGTATTCCCTTGTCATATCTGTAAACTTGTAAAAGAGTTGGATATTGACTTAAAGGGCCACTTCATTTGGTGGTTATGGTGTTCTCCGCAAGGAGCCACCCCTTGGCTGGGTCCTTCCCTGGAGGGATATATGGCTAGTCCTGTGTTTGAGACTCCTAACCGAGGCTCCACAGACTCGATTTGCACACTGAAAGAGCCGTCAGAAAGATAGGAAGAGAACCAGGAGAGAGCAGTGTCCTTGATGCCGATGGAGTGCAGCATAGAGAGTAGGAGCTGATGGTCAACTGTGTCAAAAGCTGCAGAGAGATCAAGGAGAATAAGCAGAGAGTGGTCACCATTACGTTTTGCTGTCAGAAGGTCATTGGTCACTTTAATAAGGGCAGTTTCTGTAGAATGTAAGGGGCGGAAGCCAGACTGCAATGGATCTAAAAGAGAGTGAGTGGTGAGGTAATGGGTGAGGCGGGTGTAGACCAGGTGCGCCAGGAGTTTTGAGATGAAGGGGAGATTGGAGACAGGTCTGTAGTTATTTGTGCAGGATGGGTCAAGGGACGTTTTCTTTAGTAATGGAAAAATAATAGAGTGTTTGAAGGAGGAGGGGAAAATGCCAGAAGAGAGGGAGAGATTGAAGATTGTGGTTAAGTGAGTGGTGACCACTGGAGAGAGGGTCTGTAGTAGGTGTGAGGGAATGGGGTCAGTGGTGCATGCAGTGGAACGTGAGGAAGAAAGGAGCCTGGAGACTTCTTCTTCTGTGACTGGGTCAAAAGTGGAGAGTGAGCCAGAGGGGATGTGGGGACGGATGGGAGTTACAGTGCTTGAAGGTTGGGAGCTGATTTCCTGACGGATGTTTTCTATTTTCTCTGTGAAGTAAGAAGCTAGATCATCAGCACAGAGACAGTGATAGGGGCCTGCACTTTAGGACGAAGGAGAGAGTGAAAGGTGTCAAAGAGTTTTTTTGAGTTGTTGGATAGTGAGGAGATCAGGGTGGTGAAGTAGGTCTGTTTGGCGAGGTGAAGGGCAGAGTTGTAGGTTTTTAGCATGAATTTACAATGGATAAAGTTTTCTGGTGTTCGGGTTTTCCTCTATAGATGTTCGGCATTCCTGGAGCATCGCTGGAGGAGTCGAGTTTGCGATGTGAGCCAAGGCTGTTTTATTCTATGTTTGTAGGTTCTGTCCAGAACGTGCAGCCCCACCAGGGACGCCAAAGAGGGGTGGGTCCCTTAGAATAGAAGAAGGGTACATTAGAGTACTGGTACTCTAATGACGCGGCCAGGCTCTCAGCACTGCGGCTAGCTAAGAGGGGGCGTGCATAATTAATAAGCGGCCGGAGGGAGCAGCAGACAGCTCCGCCTATACAGAAAAGCACACTACACGTAATTATAAACTGTATTCTCTACTTTAATACATCGTTTTATTCAGCAAAAGGCATAGATAGAAAAGATAAGAGGGGGTGCAGGGACAGGTATACCGACACGGGGGGGATCAGTTTGAGGGGTCATGCGCGCAGCTCTGAGGAGCCCTGCAGTTTTGGACATTACAGATTATAGCAGGATAAGCCCACCTGAGTGGGTGTAAGGTCTTTATGGGGACTGGGCACCCCCTAGAGACATTAATCAATCATTTATTTATTAAATTAATCAATTTACTAGACATAGAACAGTTTGCTCATCCCTGCGGCAGCCAGGATGAGCAAACTATCAGGTAACCGGATTGCTCAGGATTACACATCCTGATTTCACATCCTGAGCAATCCGGTCACCGGATTGCAGATGCTAGAACTGCTCCGAAAACTGCAGCCTGCATGATTTTTCAAACAGGCTGCAAAGCCGGAGACGGAAACCGGATTGCTTGTGAAGAGATTGGCTCCTATGAGGAGCGTTTCTTGATCCGGTTTTGAGCTTTTAGAAAGCTCAAAACCGGATCAGGTTTTAAAAAAAAAAACGTAGATGTGACCCTAGCCTATGGCTAAGGGCCCCTTTACACACGGCTACATATCTAGGGTGGCTACAGGTAACTTACTGGTTGCAGTGAAATCATGGAGACATAGTTCCATTTGTACACAGTAACAAGATAGAACCTTGTCTCCATGATTTCACTGCAGCCAGTAAGTTACCTGTAGCCAACCTAGAAATGTAGCCGTGTGTAAAGGGGCCCTTACACTACTGGTTGTATTCTACTTACAAACAGTGCAACACATCATGCATTAAGACACACCTAGTACATAACATCTGCTACATTATTCCCAAGGGAGTATCTAGAGATTCTGGCACCTAGGGCAACAATTCAGTTTGGCACCCTCCCAGCGGTCTCCCAATGTTCAATGAAAAACAAAGTATATTACATGCTGTTAGAATTGGGCTACAATGCTTAATGTTTGAATTAAAGGGCTCATCCAGGTGTGAGATGAGTCTGTAGTCCCTCTAGGTGACTGCAGGCCTCTGAATTCTCACAGTGCATGCACTGCACACTGTAAGGATTCTCCTGTGTTAATGGCAAGATTGGACAATCATGTGAGCACTGGTATGTGACTTATATACTTCTGCCACATTCTGACTAGACGTTTCCAGCCTCCTTCAATTCATTTTCATTGATCGAGGCCTCGCATGTATAGCCAGCAGGTAACTGCATGTATGTAAATCTCACATTCACAGCTTCATGACCTCCCACTTTCACTGCCGACACCAGAGAATCCTGACAGTGAGCAGTGTGCACAAAGTGAGAATTCAGAAGTCTGCTGTCACATAGAGGGACACATGGAGTGACTGCAGACTTATCACAAACTTGAACAACCCTTTAATGCTCCTGACTCACCGTGGCCGGGACTCCGGTATAGACAGGCGATGCTTCCTTCCTCCTTGTCACGGGTGGACCGCGCCTGCCGGTAGTGGGGCCCGGTGTAGTGCAGATCAAAAGTGAAGACATCTTGGTGGAACAGATTAAGGGGTTTTAATTTATTCGTGACGCCACCTATGAGTAGATTCGGTAAGGGCTACCGACGCTGCGGAACCCCCGGGGGATGGACAGCAGCAAGATGTTACGCTCCCCACAGGCTGAGCGGTGATCCCCGGAGGCTGGAGCTGCTCAAGATGTTGTGCGGCAGCTGCGGTTACCTGTTAGTGCGGACGGACAGTTCATAAGGAGGCACAGACACAGAAAGTCTCTATAACGGGTCTTTACTGTAACCAGTAGGCAGTACATGGCATACAGTGGTTGAGTAGTAGACCAGGTGGATTCAGCAGTGATGGTGTCCCTTAGAGATCCGCAGTGTTCCTCCATTCTACCTACTTAGTTTCTTGCCAGCGTCGCCCAGGAATACCAGGTCGGGTACGGGGAGGCTGCTTCAATGCCCTATCCATGCTGTACATTCTGGATGCTTTGGGGAGCCTTGGATCCCTCAGTGGGTACACCGCTGGTTAGACGACTGGAAACTGGCTGGTGGTGGGGTGCTCCTGTAAAGCTGATCCTCCACTCTTCTGGTTCGCGTGGCAGAGGTGAACTGCTGCCAGCTTCGGTACCAGTGAACCGGCTGTTAGTTGCGGGCACGGGAGTCTTTTGGGAACCCGTGTAGATATGCCCAATCCCGGTGGTTAAGGCCTCAGGTGCTGACACCCGACCGGTGACGGCCCAGGGGCCCTCACGGGGTGCGGAGCCCCCGCTCCTCTCCAAGTTCTAGTCTGCTCTTGTCAAGTTCTAGATCCTTCTTCGTTTCTTGCTAGATTATTGTGTGTTCTACTAGACTACCCTAACACTCCACCCCCCAGGACCTATGATTGGTCCCCTGTTCTAGGTGTTGCATGTTGGGTTGGATCTCTATGTTAACCGGATCATTGCTGAGTCAGAGGATATTGCGGCTGCATTTGTGGCTGCAATACCCTCTTGTGACGCACTCGTTGCGGGGCGCCACACTCCCCCTTGGTTGAATACGCTTGTCCCCAAGCGTCACACTACTCACATTACAGAGGTTTTTATATTTTATAACAGGTAATACACTTTTATTAATGACAAGTCATATATGCATAAAAGTGAAAAGGTAAATAACAGGATAACACATTGCGCGGACCCGGCGGGCGGTCGGCTGTCCTTAGAATAAAAGTTCAGGCTGTAGCCGCCAAGTCGCGGTGTTACGGTGCAAACAGAAGTCTCTTTTAGTAGCAAAGTTCAAACAACAACAGTCACTTATGGAGGGCAGTGTTCCGGACTCGTATAGCGAACCACCCGTCACAGCATACATGTCGCTCATAGGTTACTATGTCCCCTCTATACAAGTCTCGGCTGGGATGACCTCGCGGTAGGTGCGATTCCACATCACGGCGCCCCACAAACACTTCAGTACTCACACCCTCCTCCCTTACGAATCCCCACCCGGTGGATAAGTTAAAGGTGCTTACCCGCCCGGTTTTACGGAATTGTTCAGGTAATGGAGATTGGCGGCGGGCCTCGGCGCGAGCCTGCATGTTGGCTTGCAGTCGAGTGTGCCACTCGTCTCTCCGGATACGACGTACCTCTTCGTCGGAGTGATGCGGCGTGTGGATAAAGTCATTATGGCGTGCTGGTTGTTGAACTGCTCGAGCTTGGTGGGCAGTCTGGAGTGGAGCCCGGTTCAACGGAACCGGAGAAGATGCTGTTGCGGCGGCACCCGACCAGTGCACCCGAGCTGATCGCCCGGCAGAAGGGTTCCGTGTGTCTCCCCAGGCGAACCCGGTGTAGAGATCCTCAGGTGAACTGTAGGTCTCCTCGTCATCCTCCTCGACTTCTCCTTCGATGACTACGTCGGGCTGCTCGGCTGACGAAGACGATGGGATGGAATCCTCTGGATCGGTGGGTGGCTGTGCTGCAAAGTTCTCCTCAGGATCGTTGTGCAGGACTTCCAGGCTGCCTGCCTCTTCTTCTGTAGCAGCGGGAAGTGGTGTTTCGATCCCGGTCACCAGGTAGGCCTCTGTAATAGCAGAGGAGGCCTCCGGTTCAGGGGAGAAACAGGCGACAGTCTCAGTAGTGGTGAAACTAGTCGCGGGTTCCGCAGGTGGTACCAGGTAGATGTCAGCTTCTTCGTGGGAGCGTATTGGAAGCTCCGGCTCTGGAACGGGGTCGGCTGCGGTTTCGTCTGCTGGAACGGGTCGAGCTGTGGTCCTCACGGGAATGATACAGTCTATGGGCTCCGGTAACGAAGCAGGACAGGTGGTGGGCGACGGTGAGGCTGTTGAAAAGCTGGCGATGTCGTCTGGGCTTGGAGAAGTCGTACCCGGTCGGCTCTGCTGCATCGCATGATGGAGTCTTCTGCCTAGGGTCGCGCTCCAGCTGCGAATCGTCCATTCCACTGTCTCAAGTAGTCGCACCCGGAGGTCTTGTAGAGTCTCTAGCCAGAAGTCGGGGCTGCCGTCTATGGTAAGGGCAGGATCCGGACCCGGTTGGCCTATGGCTGCTCTGGCCTCCGCCTCGACCTCCCGCATTAGGTCTTGGAGTCTCGTGCTGGCCATTCTCTTCTTGGAGGGAAACCACACCCGTTCAACCGGTAAGCGTTCTGGTAGAGCTGGTGAAGAAGTCTTCTCTCTGTCTGTCTGACACTCCCATTTCCTCTGGGCTTTTGTAGTCCAATCGTGGGAAAAGTCTTTGGGGTCCGCCCCCATGGTTGATTCGAGCAATCAGGGCGGACAAAGAGTTTGGCGCCTTTTGTCTTTAACCCTCCCACGATGAGGGGGGGTTGACTCACTCCTGGGCTTGCATGTGGCGGCTTCTTGTGGCGGGAACGCCATCTTGGGCGCCATCTTGACCCAATGGTGAAAAGGCGGGAAAGTTCTTTTAGGGACGAACAAAGTCCAAATTGTAGACAATAAAGTCCAGTTTAAGCACATTATACACGTTGGATAACGGGCCTGCTCGTATCCTGTTCGTGACGCCATTTTCTGACTCACCGTGGCCGGGACTCCGGTTTAGACAGGCGATGCTTCCCTCCTCCTTGTCACGGGTGGACCGCGCCTGCCGGTAGTTGGGCCCGGTGTAGTGCAGATCAAAAGTGAAGACGTCTTGGTGGAACAGATTAAGGGGTCTTAATTTATTCGTGACGCCACCTATGAGTAGATTCGGTAAGGGCTACCGACTCTGCGGAACCCCCGGGGGATGGACAGCAGCAAGATGTTACGCTCCCCACAGGCTGAGCGGTGATCCCCGGAGGCTGGAGCTGCTCAAGATGTTGTGCGGCAGCTGCGGTTACCTGTTAGTGCGGACGGACAGTTCATAAGGAGGCACAGACACAGAAAGTCTCTATAACGGGTCTTTACTGTAACCAGTAGGCAGTACATGGCATACAGTGGTTGAGTAGTAGACCAGGTGGACTCAGCAGTGATGGTGTCCCTTAGAGATCCGCAGTGTTCCTCCATTCTACCTACTTAGTTTCTTGCCAGCGTCGCCCAGGAATACCAGGTCGGGTACGGGGAGGCTGCTTCAATGCCCTATCCATGCTGTACGTTCTGGATGCTTTGGGGAGCCTTGGATCCCTCAGTGGGTACACCGCTGGTTAGACAACTGGAAACTGGCTGGTGGTGGGGTGCTCCTGTAAAGCTGATCCTCCACTCTTCTGGTTCGCGTGGCAGAGGTGAACTGCTGCCAGCTTCGGTACCAGTGAACCGGCTGTGAGTTGTGGGCACGGGAGTCTTTTGGGAACCCGTGTAGATATGCCCAATCCCGGTGGTTAAGGCCTCAGGTGCTGACACCCGACCGGTGACGGCCCAGGGGCCCGCACGGGGTGCGGAGCCCCCGCTCCTCTCCAAGTTCTAGTCTGCTCTTGTCAGGTTCTAGATCCTTCTTCGTTTCTTGCTAGATTATTGTGTGTTCTACTACACTACCCTAACACTCCACCCCCCAGGACCTATGATTGGTCCCCTGTTCTAGGTGTTGCATGTTGGGTTGGATCTCTATGTAAACCGGATCATTGCTGAGTCAGAGGATATTGCGGCTGCATTTGTGGCTGCAATACCCTCTTGTGACGCACTCGTTGCGGGGCGCCACACTCCTAACAAATAAAAACAGAAACCCTTTAAATTGTCAGACGAAGCAACACTTTATGAATGTAGCCACATATCATGTAATCTTACAGGTTATAGATTGTTACATGGGTACAGGATCAGAACCAATAACAGCACAAAACTACATCACCAGACCCACCAGAGGTACTGAAATACATTCATATAACCCCCATCAGTATAAAAACACAGCATCACCACCCTCATCAGTACATAAATACATCACTAGACCCAGCAGAGGTACAAAAATGCATCCATATAGCCCCTATCAGTACAGAAACACTATGGCTAGGGTCACATTTCAAACATGAATTGCTTTCACCGCATCCGGATCCGGATGCGGTGAACGCAATGCCGGGCACACACTTTTTTTTTAAAAAATGTATGCCGAATACCGCTGTGCAGTAACCGGATGGCTCAGGATGTGTAATCCTGAGCCATCCGGTAACTGCATAGGTTGTGGATCCCGGCTATTGCCGGGATCAGCAAACTTTAGTAAAGAGTTAAATTGATTACCTAAAGGACTGTTTGAGGTCTGTAGGGGGGCTTAGACCCCCCTACAGACCGGCTGGCCACTTCGATAGGCTTTTTCTATAATTTCCCACCTGGCTCGGGCTCCTCGGAGCTCCGTGCATGTCAACCAAAGTCCCCCTTCCCCCGTATCACTATAGAGGGGTGCATACACCCCTCTAGTATAGTTATGCTTTAATTATGTGTTCTACACAAAGGATTATTACAGTCGCAATGTAAGTTCATACTTACATGCTCTCGTAGGCAGAGCCCAGGGATTTCCATGGGCGGGGCTGTGTGCAGCAGCCTCCGCCCGCTCATTCTTGATGGCCGCCCCCTCTGGCCTTGATCCAGTGTTGTGAGGGCGGCCGCGTCATGAAAGCGGCGTGGCTAACTATGTGCCGTGTTAGCCACGCCGCTTTCATGACGCGGCCGCCCTCACAACACTGGATCAAGGCCAGAGGGGGCGGCCATCAAGAATGAGCGGGCGGAGGCTGCTGCACACAGCCCCGCCCATGGAAATCCCTGGGCTCTGCCTACGAGAGCATGTAAGTATGAACTTACATGGCGACTGTAATAATCCTTTGTGTAGGACACATAATTAAAGCATAACTGTACTAGAGGGGTGTATGCACCCCTCTATAGTGATACGGGGGGGGGGGGTGACTTTGGTTGACATGCACGGAGCTCCGAGGAGCCCGTGCCAGGTGGGAAATTATAGAAGAAGCCTATCGAAGTGGCCGGCCGGTCTGTAGAGGGGTCTAAGCCCCCCTACAGACCTCAAACAGTCCTTTAGGTAATCAATTTAACTCTTTACTAAAGTTTGCTGATCCCGGCAATAGCCGGGATCCGCAACCTATGCAGTTACCGGATGGCTCAGGATTACACATCCTGAGCCATCCGGTTACTGCAGTGCGGTACAGGGAAACGCTGCGAAAACTGCTGCCTGCATGATTTTTAACGCAGGCAGCAGTGCCGGACACGGCCACCGGATGGCTTGTGAAGCCATCCGGTGTTTTGCATTGGCTCCTATGAGGAGCGTTTCCTGGTCCGGTTTTGAGCTTTTGGAAAGCTCAAAACCGGATCAGGATTCTTAAAAAAAAACGGAAATGTGACCCTAGCCAATGTCAAAACCTGCATCAGTGCAGAAATACAACATTAGACCCACCAGAGGTAGAAAAATACATCACCAATACCCTCATCAGTGCAGAAATACACCACCAGACCCACCAGAGACACAGAAATAAATAACTAGAACCCACATCAGTACAGAAATCACAACCCTTATCAGTAACAAAATTCATTATCAGAACCCCCAGAGCTGCAGAAATACATAACTAAAACCCCCATCAGTACAGGAATACACCCATATAACTGTCACAGGTGTGTCAGGAGGCACAATGAGACTGTAGAGGTCACTCGCAGAAGGTCCCAGCATTTGGCCAAGCAGTCGACATCCTAAAGAAAAAATGTCTCAGTCGCTTTAAGAGGAATTCCCTTTTAAAGCTGGAGGTCACTAGGACCCAGCTGATTCCTTACCTTGGAGCTGCCTATATATTTCCCTTGACTCCCAGGATGCACTGCTGGTGATAGCCTCAGGTGTTCCTGATTAATTCTTGGATCAAAGCAGTGTTTCTTGGAGCCTGCTGGTTTGCTGCTTGGATCTGCTAAAGCTAAGTGTATCTCTTCCCCACCTTGTATGTTTCCCTTGTGTGTTTCCTAGTTGCTAGCCGGGTTGACTAGTGTTCACCCGCTCTGAGCCCTGTGTAGTGGTAGACCAGGGGTAGTCAGGGAATAGGTATCCTGGCGGCGACAGTTGCAGAAACTGTACAGGGACATTAGGGGAGCCAGGTGTAAAGCGCTAGTTGTTCTAAGGGTCACCATCCCCCTTTTTGCCCTTAGCATCAGGGACTCCTTCCCCACCCCACTGTTGTCGTCCAGCGCTGGGTGTCTCCCTACACCCAGCGTGACAATAACCCCCATCACTATAGAAACACAGCATCACAATCCTCATCAATACAGAAATTTCATCATTAGAACCACCATCAGTACATGATAGAACAATTATAATGCCAGGTCACAAATGATCATTTATATCCGTACCATATAGATGACATTGTCTCTGATCAGGGTCGTCTTTTTCTTTTCTTCATCTTGTCCAGACACCATGGTGCCTTTTCACATCCACAGCTCACATCTGGAGATGCCCATCTTCTCCGGACCTCTTCAGCACATCCTGGCACGATATCCTTAAAAATAGCAGAATGATTACAATTCTAATGAGTAAAGATATCTGCCCTACGCTGTGCCCCGGAATAAATAATTGCTCCTGCTCACTTTTCCCTGCATGAAATATCATTTACACACTTTCCCTCTTCTGGTACATGCCTTCCACACTGCCCTCTCCTTTCCTTACTGGGCAACCTCTTCACACTGTCCTCTACACTATGTCCCCCTATACTGCCCACTGTTTATACTTTTCTTCCTCATCAAACTCCCCATCCCCAACATACTGTCCCCTCCTGGCTGTGGCCTCACACTGCTCAGTCTCCATACACCCCCACACTACTCACTCTCTATTCTTTACCCCCTTACATTTCTCTCTTCCCCTATTGTTTTCTCACTACCTCACTCCACATACTGTGCTGCAGCCAAAGCCCACACTTCACATACTGTGTCCCCACCGATCTACTCCTTACTCCACATACTGTGTCGGTAGCCATGCAGAAAAGATGTATTCAGCAGCTCGGATATTTAATAAAATGTAGCCTTTATTAATAATCCATTAAAAACAGTATAACATGGTGCAGGTACTGTAAAAGCGTAGATGGGGCTTACACGTTTCGGATCATGGTGACCCTTATTCATAGCATAAAAATGTGTTGGTAGCCATCCCCCTCACTCCTCATACTGTGTCCACACTGTTTCCCTCATTCCACATACAGTACCGCAGCCATCCCCCCTCACTCCATATACCGCACCACAGCCATTCCCCCTCACTCCACATACTGTGCCGCAGCCATCTCTCCTCACTTCACATACCGTACCACAGCCATCCTTCCTCACTCCACATACTGTGTCGACAGCCATCCTCCTCACTCATAATATTGTGTCCGCACTCTTCCCCCTGCATTCCACATACAGTACCACAGCTAAGCCGTCCCCCTCTCTCTCCACATATTGTGCCGCAGCCATCTTCCCCACACCTCATACTGAGTCCACACTGATCTCCCTTCACTGTTTTATACTGGATCCTCAAATTCCCCTTGGTTCACCTACACTGCCCCACCCTCTCCCCCCAGTTCACATATACTACCCTCTATCGCTAGTTTGGGTCACATATTCTACCCCAACCCTGTCCCCCTAGTTTGGCTCACATATACTCCCCCTCGACTCTCTCGCCCCTAGTGTGGCTTACATATTCTTCCCCCACCCTCTCTAAATTTCTCACTTATTCTTTCAAGTTTGGTTCACATATTCTCCCCCCACCCTCTCCCCGTTCCCCTAATGACATCAATCTTTGGGGTCTTCAGCTCCTGTATAGAGCACTTTTTCCCATCCTACTACCTCTGCATCGCAGGGCCGCTGAGTGACATCAACAGCATGATCAGGTGACCTGATCACGTTACTGATGTCCCCCTGACCTGGAAGTGATGCGAATCAGAGGGCAATTTGATTGTACAGGGCGTCTGATAGACGCTCTGTACAATGGTTTGTGGGAGCCAGTGCGCAGCACTCTCTCTGCTCCCGCTGTCAGCTAAGAGGGGGAGCAGAAAATAGCCGGCTCCCACTAAGGAGGGCACAACATGCAGCTGGCAGGGAGACACCTTGGGCACTGCAGCAGGAGGCCTGACTGCGCCTCCCCCTTCCTGCTGAACCCGGGGCAAATGCCCTGCCAGCTCCTTCCCTAGATACGCCACTGATTATTCCTATCACTATATTACAGTTTGCTTAATACACTATGTGCAGTGAAAAAAAATTAAATACAATAAAATAATCGCTAGATTCAGGGGGCACGGGACTGCAGGTCCACCCTCTTACATCAGGGCCGGCCCAGGGGCAACCAGGGCTTAGGCATGTGATCGTGCACGGGGTGAAGGACCTGTGTAGGGATGATAGGGAGTGCAGTATTCAGCTTTAGGTGAGTATTTAGGGGTCACCCATATCCCCTCTTCCTATTGTCAGGGCCCGCTTTTCCCTGGCTTTCCCTTCTTTTGCGCTAATCATCTCCTCCCTCTGTTATGACAGTGGCATGGGGCATGACAGCCAAATACTAGTATAGCAAGACTACAATAGGTTGGGGTTGTCTTCTGAAAGTGAGATCATTATGGATTTTGTGAATATATATTTTTTGCAATTACGCAAAAAAAATGAGTAGTTTCATTTTAGTTATTTGTTGATCGCACACGGTTAGGAGAAGCAATTACTCCGGTGACGGGTGAGAACTGAACAACCCAAGTATCAAACAGAACAAGTCAGACAAGTTTCTGATGTGAAACATTTTCCTGAATGAGAAAGTCCATCACGATCCGCGATCTCAGTCTGAACTGGTTTGGTTTCCTGTAAATTAGAGTCAAGCTATCGTGTTCTAGTTCATGTCTGGTAACTGATTGTATCAGGGCTCCGGTGTTTAACAAAAAACACCACCAACAAGAGTGTAAGACTAAAGTGCTGTAAACAGCCCCATAAGAGTTTATGAGGGCCTTTATGGGACCACTTTAAAGTAGGGTGAACTTTGTATCCTCCATTCATTCTTTAAGTGGACTCACTCCCCCAACCCCAATTAAATGATTTATTTTAACCCTTTCAGGATTCAGACATTTTTGTTTGTTTTCTTCCCTTTCTTTCAAGAAAAATACTGTATTTTTCACTTTATAAGACGCACCGGATTATAAGACGCACCCCCAAATTTGTTGACGGAAAAAATGTTAATGTTAAATGGGGTCCATGTTATAATGCCAGTGTCCATCTTACAATCAGTATATATGTCCCCCAACCTGGTATATATATATACCTCTCATCCTGGTAAATACCTCCCCCCATCCTGGTACATGGTCCCCTATAGTGGAATATAGTGCCTCTTATCCTGGATATGGCCCCTCATCTTGGTTCATGGCCCCCCATCCTGCATATGGCCCCCCATCCTGGTACATGCTCCCCCCATCCTGAATATGGCCCTCCAACTTGGTATATATATATATATATATATATATACCTCCCATCCTGGTACATAGTTCCCCCCATTCTGGTACATGGTCCCCTTATCCAGGTACAAGGCCCTTCATCTTGGATATGGCCCCTTACCCTGTTACTTGACCCCCCATCCTGCATATGGCCTCCCCATTCTGGATATGATTCCCTTATCCAGATACATGACCCCCACATCCTGCATATGGCACTCCCATTCTGGATATGACCCCCTTATCCTGGAACATGGCCCCCCCATCCTGCATATAGCCCCGATCCTGGATATGGCCCCCCCATCCTACATATGGCACCCCATCCTGGATATGGTCCTCCCATCCTGGATATGGTTCCCTTATGGTACATGTCTCCCCACCCTTTATATGGCCCCCATCCTGCACTCAACCTCCCATCCTGGATATGGCCCCCCATTACTCTATATTCCGCCCTGTTGGTGCACACACTAAAATAATAAACAATGTAATTCACCCTCAGTTGCTCCCTGCTCCCATCTCAGCGGTTTCTTTCTGTGTCTTGCCCAGCATCCAATCATGTGATTGGTGCAGCACAATGACATCATCTGTGTGTGCCCTGGTCACATGATTCGATGCCTGGGACACACAGGAAGGCACCGCTGAGATGAGAGCAGGGAGTGATGGAGGGTGAATTACATTGTTTATTATTTTAGTGTGTGCACCAACAGGGGGGCATATAGAGTGATGGGGGGCCATATCCAGGATGCGTGCAAGCTCATATAATATGCTCCGCTTTCACCGCCCACCTCTTATCGCCGACTCTCCAGCACTGAGGTGATGGACAAAGAGTTGCAGTGTGTGGCACCCTGCTGACACAGGTAACCACAGACTCACCTATAGCACGGACGGGTTTCCACAGTGGGTACACAAACACAAACAACACCTTCCACCCCAGCACAGTAGGGGAAACCCAACTTGCTGCCTTTAGGCAAGATCCCCTATAAATACTGGTGCTGGGGGCGGAGTTAGTTAGTTAGAGTGTGCAGATGCTATAAGAGCTGAGAAGACGTCCTGGTGGTCGGTGCTGCGTTATGCCTGAGCCAGTTACCCTCAACAGCCTTTGAGTAGTCCTGCAAGGCCCAAGAGTGGTATCGGAAGGAAGAACAGAAAAGAACAAAGTGGGAGCCGAGGAGCCAGCGTTAGGTTTACCCAAACAACACACCGGAGTCCGAGTCTACTGGAAAGCACCCGGCCCAGTAAAAAACACCGGTATACCGTGGAGACTTCAGTCTACTGGGCAACTTCGCAGTCACTCACCAGGGAGCCAGGTACCGCGGAGGGAGGAACAGCGTTAGTCCATAGAGGATGTCCCGCCGACAGCACAGGTGGAGAGAGAGCAGAGGAGGCCAGCCAAGTTTCACACGGGGCAGGGGCTTCACGCACACACAGGGAAAGAGACAAGGAGGCCTTATACCCACTCGCTGTGGAAATCCAGAAGTGCATCCTGAACACCGGCAATGCTCTGGAAGTTTACCTGCATCAACACCAGTAAAAGGTAAAGAATAACCAGCAGTGTGTGTCAGTTCCTTACCCACGCCCCTGCCTGGCCAAATCCCTGCTCCATCCCTCATCATCATCATCATCGAACTCCCCTGGGATCCAGCTCTGCCTGTGGGGAGCTTCAACACCTAGCTGCCATCCACCATCCCTGGAGGCCCCACGCAGCGCTGGTGCAGTGACCAGATACCACAGGTGGCGTCACAATAAACTTATAAACATTTATTCCCATTTCAACCACCCTTTTTTAGTTGACAACCAGGGCCACGGGTCTGGGCAGGCCACTAGTGACATCCCTACTGCAGCAGAGGGCCCAGATACCCGAATCCCCATACCCTGGGCTAGTCAAGTGCATATTATATGAGCCTATTGAGGGGGTCTACATGACCATGGGCTGCTGCTGTAGCCTCCTCCAGCCCCTGGACATCGCTCTAATGCTAAAACCTACAATTTTTAGACCTCAAGGGTCCTAGGAATGGACAATCAAATATGACAACCTACAAATAGAGGCATGAATACCTCCCATACAATAATAAGAAGTAGAAAGCCTCTGAGCCAATCCAAAATGCTATAAAGTTTTTATTAAATAGAAATATGAAAACAAGATTTATTTACAAACATTCATGTTTGGTGATAGAAAAACAAAGGCAAAAAAAAAAAAAAAAAAAAAAAACCCCATTAAAAACAAATCTAATCACCATGCAAGAAAGGGGGCACTCAAAATACTGGCTCACCAGCAGCAACCCCTTTGGGTGACCAAAGTGGATCGCTGCCAACCTGAAAAAGTATCAGACCAACAAAGTGGTACACAGTTAGTACTGCAAGGACCAGACAACCAAAGAGATCTATTGCAAAGTGTGAATTACACTACCACCCTCAAATAAGGGGACCTCAGGCAAAATTAGAGTTAGGTTACATTATTAGTATAGCCAGTTACCTTGAGACATAGTGAACCTGGTAGATCAAGCGCCCCCGCCTCAACACGTGTTTCTCCCGTTCAGGCTTCGTCAGGAGGCTATCAGATAAGGATAGTCTGCTCCCCTAAGTAGTCCCCTCACAGGTGAATTGGGTCAATAATCAAGTAATACCAATAGCCTGTTCCATAACATCAATGCGGCCAGAAAGCCCCGGAAGTCCCGCCCAGGGAAGAGAGACCGGACCTGATTGCGCGTGAGCGCTTAATTGGCAGGGATCACAAGCGGACCCTAGCAACCGCGGGCACTGACGCGACGCTCTCCAAGCATGATGGGAGCCGCGTCATCGGTCCCCGACCGAGCGCGCACCGGAAGTGACGCGGCGGAGGAACAACGTCATCCGCCGCGTCACCACGGCAACGCACACAGCCAGAGACCGCGACACGGCGCACAGCGCATGCGCCGAGAGCGTACGGCCACACAGCTCAATGCTCCCATGGAAAACCACAGGCCGATCACGTATATTGGCAGTAAGCATTACTATAGGAGAAGACCTCCTGTCTGCCGACAAAGTGGTATGTAATAAACATGTCAGAGCATCAGTAAGCCCATAAAAGAAAAAGAGGAACCCGATCTTTCATTGGTACAAATATAACAAGATCATATAGGTATATTAAATACATTTATCCAAGAACCCTCAACATCCGCTGCTAGAACTCAATTACAAATGAGGGGAAGAATATACCCATTGGATAAAAAGACAAGGGAAACCCCAAATGTGCACAAAGATTCAGCACAAGGTACTAAATGAGCAATAAATGACATGAACCACCCTCCTAGCAAAAAGGCTTAAACAGCCAAGGCAAGAAAACCCCAAAATATAAGCACCATAGGATAAATCATAAACACAATCATCCACCCTCCCCCACAGATATTACAATCAGGGAATACAATGATATTCCCACGAAAGATCCGGGTCTTCATGATATGTTCACTGTCGGGACGAATTCTTCCAATTTCCAAAATGACAAGCGACACCAAAACCGGATACAGAGAGCGTGGAACGTGGAGAGGTGGAGGAAAGCCCACAATCAAATGAAGGGAACTAGTCAGGAAACAAAACACAACAATTAAAACACTGTACTTAAAACAATAATAAAAACATAGGTGACCAAAATGAGAAAAGTTAGAAAAATTACAAAAATTACAGGAACGATTTAAAGCTCACTGCTTCATTCAGACCATGTGGTGAAACGGTGTTCAAAAGAACCATCCAGCGGGTTTCTTTCTGGAGGAGAAGCTTTTGAACATCCCCACCCCTAGACCCCAAATATGCTCGATCAATGCCCCTAAAGGATAGACCTCTAGGATTGGAACCGTGGAACCTCAGAAAATGCTTTGGTAAAGTTTTTAATTTTTCAATTTTAGACACATCAGTTATACCAGCAGCATTCCTGATGTCCCTTACATGTTCCTTGGCACGATCCTTCAGTGCCCGTGAGGTCATTCCCACATAAATGAGTTTACATGGGCATGTGGCATGATAGATAATTGCCTCGGTATTACATGTAATGTGATGAACTATTTTGAAGGTTTTTGATCCATCAAAGTTCTCAAAGCTAGTGCTCTTGGGGACAAATGTGCAGATAGAACAATTACCGCAGGGAAATGAACCCCATGGTGGACCTCGACTACCGAAGAGAAATTTCTTACGGGGCGGTATATAGTGGCTAGCTGTCAACAAATCTTTCAGATTTTTGGACCGTCTCCACGTAATCGCTGGTGCTTTAGTCAAGGCACCCGCCAGGTCACTATCTGAGAGGAGTACCGGCCAGTGCTTAGAAAAGGACTCACGAATTCTCTGCCACTGGGAATTGTAGGTCGTAATAAACCTGACTCCCTGATCTCTCCCCTCCTTATCCAACTTTGATTGCTGGACCAATAATTGACTCCTATCCTTCTCAAACGCCCTCCCAAAACCCTTTTGGATGTCATGAAGGGGGTAACCCCTGGCCAAAAATTTCTTTTTAAGTGTCTCGGACTGGTTCAAAAAAATGTTGTCACTAGAACAAATACGTCGAGCCCTCAAAAACTGACCATAGGGGATTGATCTCTTCAGGGGCAATGGATGGGCTGAGGAGAAGTGAAGGAGTGAGTTAGTAGAGGTACTTTTTCTGTAGATGTCCGTCATCAGTTTACCGTCCGGTGACCTGTTGATCCCAAGATCCAAGAAATCAATATTCTGATGACTACATTTCCAGGTTAACTTGATATTAAAATCATTCTGGTTAAGGGAGTTCATAAATTCTTCCAGCTGTGACGTGGAGCCCTGCCATACAAACAGGATGTCGTCAATGAAGCGTACCTCTACTAACTCACTCCTTCACTTCTCCTCAGCCCATCCATTGCCCCTGAAGAGATCAATCCCCTATGGTCAGTTTTTGAGGGCTCGACGTATTTGTTCTAGTGACAACATTTTTTTGAACCAGTCCGAGACACTTAAAAAGAAATTTTTGGCCAGGGGTTACCCCTTCATGACATCCAAAAGGGTTTTGGGAGGGCGTTTGAGAAGGATAGGAGTCAATTATTGGTCCAGCAATCAAAGTTGGATAAGGAGGGGAGAGATCAGGGAGTCAGGTTTATTACGACCTACAATTCCCAGTGGCAGAGAATTCGTGAGTCCTTTTCTAAGCACTGGCCGGTACTCCTCTCAGATAGTGACCTGGCGGGTGCCTTGACTAAAGCACCAGCGATTACGTGGAGACGGTCCAAAAATCTGAAAGATTTGTTGACAGCTAGCCACTATATACCGCCCCGTAAGAAATTTCTCTTCGGTAGTCGAGGTCCACCATGGGGTTCATTTCCCTGCGGTAATTGTTCTATCTGCACATTTGTCCCCAAGAGCACTAGCTTTGAGAACTTTGATGGATCAAAAACCTTCAAAATAGTTCATCACATTACATGTAATACCGAGGCAATTATCTATCATGCCACATGCCCATGTAAACTCATTTATGTGGGAATGACCTCACGGGCACTGAAGGATCGTGCCAAGGAACATGTAAGGGACATCAGGAATGCTGCTGGTATAACTGATGTGTCTAAAATTGAAAAATTAAAAACTTTACCAAAGCATTTTCTGAGGTTCCACGGTTCCAATCCTAGAGGTCTATCCTTTAGGGGCATTGATCGAGCATATTTGGGGTCTAGGGGTGGGGATGTTCAAAAGCTTCTCCTCCAGAAAGAAACCCGCTGGATGGTTCTTTTGAACACCGTTTCACCACATGGTCTGAATGAAGCAGTGAGCTTTAAATCGTTCCTGTAATTTTTGTAATTTTTCTAACTTTTCTCATTTTGGTCACCTATGTTTTTATTATTGTTTTAAGTACAGTGTTTTAATTGTTGTGTTTTGTTTCCTGACTAGTTCCCTTCATTTGATTGTGGGCTTTCCTCCACCTCTCCACGTTCCACGCTCTCTGTATCCGGTTTTGGTGTCGCTTGTCATTTTGGAAATTGGAAGAATTCGTCCCGACAGTGAACATATCATGAAGACCCGGATCTTTCGTGGGAATATCGTTGTATTCCCTGATTGTAATATCTGTGGGGGAGGGTGGATGATTGCAGTGGCGCACCCAAGGGGGGGGACCTACGTGTCTGGACCCCCTCCCTGGACGGCCCTGAGAAGCTGGGGGGGGGCCCACAGCCGCCCGGTCCCTGACACTGCCGCCACTTCCGCCGCCTGCGCTGCAGCCGAAAATACTTGCATCAGGCTAGGGTCACAATGCAAGTGTGACCCTAGCCTCAGGGGGGCCCCTGAGCACTGCCCCCACAGCCAAGGCCATATCCAGGGGGCGGCTGGGGGGTCATTTTCGGCCTCCTGCAGCACCGGAGGTCTCCCTCCTCCCCCCTCCATGGGAGCCGACAGAGCTGCACAGTGCACACTCTGTGCTTACAGGACCTGTGATGATGTCACATGGAGGGGAGGAGTCAGGGGTCACATGATCAGCTCAGTTTATGCAGGACTCTGCTGTTTTGCCCATCATCATGCTCAATTAGGTGGGTGAAGTTTGTGTGGGGTCAGGAGGGATTTGCAGTGTGAATGTAGCAGAGGCGAGTGTGTACTAGGTGTATGGCAAATAGGTGAAGGTTATGTGTGGGGTCAGGAGGGATTTACAGTGTGAATGTAGCAGAGCCCAGTGGGTACTAGGTGTATGGAGCGGAGCCGCGTGCGTACGAGGTGTATGGAGCAGAGCCGCGTGCGTACGAGGTGTATGGAGTAGAGCCGAGCGTGTACGAGGTGTTCGGAGCAGAGCCGAGTGAGTAAGAGGTGTGTGTATGAGGTGTATGGAGCAGAGCCGCGTGCGTACGAGGTGTACGGAGCAGAGCCGCGTGCGTACGAGGTGTACGGAGCAGAGCCGCGTGCGTACGACGTGGTGTATGGAGCAGAGCCGCGTGCGTACAAGGTGTATGGAGCAGAGCCGCGTGCGTACGAGGTGTACGGAGCAGAGCCGCGTGCGTACGAGGTGTATGGAGCGGAGCCGCGTGCGTACGAGGTGTATGGAGCGGAGCCGAGCGTGTACGAGGTGTATGGAGCAGAGCCGCGTGCGTACGAGGTGTATGGAGCAGAGCCGCGTGCGTACGAGGTGTATGGAGCAGAGCCGCGTGCGTACGAGGTGTATGGAGCAGAGCCGCGTGCGTACGAGGTGTATGGAGCAGAGCCGCGTGCGTACGAGGTGTATGGAGCAGAGCCGCGTGCGTACGAGGTGTATGGAGCAGAGCCGCGTGCGTACGAGGTGTATGGAGCAGAGCCGCGTGCGTACGAGGTGTATGGAGCAGAGCCGCGTGCGTACGAGGTGTATGGAGCAGAGCCGCGTGCGTACGAGGTGTATGGAGCAGAGCCGCGTGCGTACGACGTGTATGGAGCAGAGCCGCGTGCGTACGACGTGTATGGAGCAGAGCCGCGTGCGTACGACGTGTATGGAGCAGAGCCGCGTGCGTACGACGTGTATGGAGCAGAGCCGCGTGCGTACGACGTGTATGGAGCAGAGCCGCGTGCGTACGACGTGTACGGAGCAGAGCCGCGTGCGTACGACGTGTACGGAGCAGAGCCGCGTGCGTACGAGGTGTACGGAGCAGAGCCGCGTGCGTACGAGGTGTACGGAGCAGAGCCTCGTGCGTACGAGGTGTACGGAGCAGAGCCGCGTGCGTACCAGGTGTACGGAGCAGAGCCGCGTGCTTACGAGGTGTACGGAGCAGAGCCGCGTGCGTACCAGGTGTACGGAGCAGAGCCGCGTGCTTACGAGGTGTACGGAGCAGAGCCGCGTGTGTACGAGGTGTACGGAGCAGAGCCGCGTGTGTACGAGGTGTATGGAGCAGAGCCGTGTGTGTACGAGGTGTACGGAGCTGAGCCGTGTGTGTACGAGGTGTACGGAGCAGAGCCATGTGTGTACGAGGTGTATGGAGCAGAGCCGCGTGTGTACGACATGTATGGAGCAGAGCCGCGTGTGTACGAGGTATGTGTGCCAGTGGTAGCCCCCCGCGGATTCCGCTCCTATAGTCCCAGCCACCTTTGCCAGCAGCATTCTTCTCCAGAGTCTCTTCTGCCGCTGTCTGCATTCTGCAGCTCAGCATGGAGGGGCACGATGTCATCACTGTGCTGTTATGTGCAGAGCGACCGGAGGAGACCGAAGCGGCGAGAAGAAAGGTGAGGAGAAAGAGAGATCTGGACGGCCAGACACTCCGCTTGGCTGCGGTGCCACCATATGGCAGTGCGGCTCCATTGAGCTGCTTGCATTATTTGTGCGCTTCAGGATGCTTGTGTATATACCAAGCATCCTCAGACGCACAAAAAACTGAATTAGTCCTTACCGGTAATTCCTTTTCTTGGAGCCTTCCACGACAGCATTGGAGGATGTCGTCCACGCCCTATTGGGGGACAGGAACACAGAGAGGTTAAAAGCCCCTCCCCTTCCTCAATACTCCAGTGTTTACCAAGATCACCCTTAGCCATGGATTACCTGATACAAACCGGAACCAAACACCAACAAGGGGGGGAACTGATGCTGTCGTGGAAGGCTCCAAGAAAAGGAATTACCGGTAAGGACTAATTCAGTTTTCTCCATTCGCCTTCCACGACAGCATTGGAGGAATACCACCGATACTCCTCAGGGTGGGACTACTGTCTGTAGGACTTTCCTACCAAAGGACAGATCCCGACTGAAGGACAGATCTAACCTATAGAGGCGAGAAAAAGAGAGGAGAGACTACCACGTAGCCGCTCTGCAAATCAGCTCCGATGAAGCTCCAGCCTGCTCCGTCCAGGACGTAGCAGCAGTCCGAGTTGAAGGAGCCTTCAACCCCACCGGAGGAGCAAGGACCGGAGTGACGTAGGCCTCACAGATCACCTTTGTGATCCAGGAAGTGATGGTAGCCTGGGAAGTCTTCTTCCCTGTATTATTCCAAAAAGCCGAACAAACAGGTTCTGATCTAACCTCCAGGAAGCGGTCTCTCGGATAGAGGAGGACAGTCCGACGAACATCCAAGGATTGAAACACGGCCTCAGCCGCATTAGCAGGAGATTGACAAAACGAAGGCAGAACCACTTCCTTGGGACCGATGGAAATCCGACAACTTTCAGAAGAAAAGATGAATGCAACCGAAGCGTAATGCGAACAACGGACACCACGAGGCACGGAGCCCGGACAGAGAGTGCGGACACCATGAGGCACGGAGCCCGGACAGAGAGTGCGGACACCACGAGGCACGGAGCCCGGACAGAGAGCGCCTGCAGTTCTCCAACTCTGGGAGCAGAAGTGATGGCCACCAAAAACGCCACCTTGTGAGAGAGAGACGTAAGGGATGCAGCAGACAAGGGTGCAAAGGGACTTCGAGCAAGCCCTTGGAGAACAAGCATCAAGTCCCAGGGAGGGACAGAAGGCCGAATCCGGGGACGCCACCCCCAAGCAGAAGTAAAAAACTGCTTGAGCCATGGATGGGAAGCAAGATCCTGGGCAAAAACCGCCCCAAGTGCCGACCTCTGGACTTCAAGAGTGCTCGGCCGAAGACCCAAATCCAAGCTACGCTGCAAAAATCCAAGAGTTGGGCCACATTAGGATGATGCATGGTCGGGATGGAAGGAGCACACCAGGACAGGAAACGATGCCAGCCCTCCCGTAATAGCATTTGTCACAAGCTTCCTGCTCTGCTGAAGCGTGTGGATCACTGCCTGGGAGAGACCCTTGATCCTCAGGATCCTGGCCGCAACAGCCAGGCCGCCCGAATGAGCCACTGAGGGCCCGGGTGAAACAGAGGACCCTGGGACAGTAGGTTGAGACTGTGGGCTAACATAATCGGTCCCTCCAGGCCCAGGTCTCGGATGGCGTCGTACCACGCCAGTTTGGGCCCCAGGGGAGCCACCAGGATAGTGTCACCCCCTCCGCCCGAATCCGTTGCAACGTTTTTGGGAAGTAGTGGGATTGGAGGAAATGCATACACCAACCGGAAGTCCCAGGGATGGGCAAGAGCGTCCAGCCCCCGAGGATGGTCCGACCGCGTCAGGGAGAAAAAGGTTGGCACCTTTGTATTCGAGCCCGAAGCGAACAGGTCGATCGAAAGGACACCCCACCTGTCCGTAAGAGAGCGAAATACTTCCGGATGGAGGCACCATTCTCCTGGGTGGACCTCCGTGCGGCTCAAGAATCTGCCTGTACATTGACCATTCCCTTCAGATGTACTGCCGAGGAGGAGAGAAGATGGCGTACTGCCCACAAAAAGAACAGTCTTGCCAGCCCCTGCAAGTGTAAGCCACGAGTACCGCCTTGGTACCGCAAGAAAGCAACTGTAGTCACGTTGTCTTGACAGGACCTTGACATGATGACCCCGGAGAACGTGAGCTGCAGCAAGAAGCGCTTCCTCCACTGCCAGAAGTTTGAAGACTGGTGACTGACCGAGCGACTCCAATCCCCTGGAAGGGTGTGCGAACTACCATCGTACCCCAACCGGAACCGCTGGTATCAGTGGGAACGGAGGTCACAGGAAGGTGTCTGGGATTCATCCCCAGGAAAGCGAGGTTACCACCCGCCCCGGGGTCCGAACCCGCGAGTTTAAGGAATCCTGACGTCTGTCCCAAGAACTCAGTATGTGTTCCTGGAGCAGTCGGGAAGGAGCCTGAGCCCATGTTACTGACTGAATGCAGGCCGACATGGCCCCTAACAGGGACATTGCTTCCCGCAAGGAGGTCGACCCCCTTGCCCGGAAGCGGGTCAGATTCACGCGGCGCAAAAGCTGATATGCCGCAGGACGAAACGAGGTCTGTCTGGAGGAGGCCAGCAAGACCCCCAAATTTTGACGTCGGGTTGCAGGCACCCGTTCCGATTTTTGAAGATTGGGTACCCATCCCAGGGACTGAAGAATCTCCAATGTGTTGGAGACCTTTGTGCGCAGAAGCACTGCCGAAGGAGCTACCACCAACATGTCGTCTAAATAGGGAAGCACACATATCCCCTGGGTCTGGATGAATGTGATCGCTTCCCCCATGAGTTTGGTAACCTCTGGGGCCGACGAAATCCCAAAGGGCAGCACATTAAGCCAAGAATGGACCGTCCCGCCTGCCCCGGAGATCGTGAATCGCAGAAAGCGCTTGTGGGACGGGTGAATGGGGACATGAGAATACACGTTCTGGAGGTCCACAATAACCTGGAGTAGTGCCCCTGGCCCTCCTCTCCAGGAGGAACTGGGGACCCCACACCCGAATCCAACAGGTGTCGCAGACCCGACAAGAAATACTGTGCGAGAGTCTCCCTGAGGAAGGGAGAGGACTCGAAGACATGGAGGAGCTGGCTCTCGAATTCCAAGCGTAGACCCTCCCAAATGGTCGAGAGGATCCAAGGGCACAAGGAGATTGCTTGCCACTGTGGCAGAAACCGCAGGAGCCGCCCCGCAATGGGGAAGGCGGCCTTGTTTAGGGGCGGCTGGTGATGCCGCTGCTGGGGGAGCAAGATATTACGGATCTTGTCCCCGTACTGGAATGCCCAGCGACCAGACTTACCCATCCCTTTAGACTGGGAGGGTTGGCTGCACTCAGGCCAAAAGGACTGCCTCCGAAAGGGCTCCTGTTCCGGGAGACACATTTTCTGGTCTGACACCTTTTCCAGGATGTCATCCAATGCCCTTTGCAAGGGGAGGCCACACAGCTGGAGCTTAGACGTGACCTCCCCATTCCACATCGTAAGCCACACTGCCCTGCGAGCTGTGTTAGCCAACACTGCGCACCTGGCGCCAACGCGGAACGACTCAGCAGAGGCATCAGCCCGTAGCACGTCTCAGAAGTGGAATGGAGTCCAAAGCTCCTCCTGGGAGTACCCTGCAGGAGGAATTCTCCCAGCTCGGTGAGCCACTTAAAGACAGACCTGCTCACATGTAGAGGAAATGTTCACATTTAAAGACATAGCTGCCACCTCCCAGGATTTATTGAGGACACTCTCCATTTTACAAACGAGGGGGTCCTTCAACCGGGAGGAATCTTCAAAAGGCAACGCGGTCTTATATGCTAAGCTTCCCAAATGGAATACTGCCATAGACCTTCATGTTAGAAGTCCCATTGACTTTATAGAGACTTCCATAGAGATTTCCATTGGGTCTCTCATTTAACAGAGTGTCAAGGGCATGCACAATGGGTTTACAATGGCAGCTGATTGCTACCCTGGCCACCTGGATGTCCACCTTCGGGACCTCCCAGACAAAGTCATCACCCTCCAATCCACTCGGATGGGGTGAGCCGCTTAGCCTTCAGGCCTCTGAACATTCAGTCCTGCACAGAAGAAGGGGTTTCCACCACCTCTACTCCCATGGTACAATGGACAGTGTCCACCAATGCACCCATGGACTCCGTGGAAAAATAGTAGTGTCCAGATTCTCGTGTCTGGACAGAGGCAACAGCGGCAATATCCTCGCCGTCCTCTAAAGCTGAGCTCTGGCCAGCCTCCATGAGATCCACAGAGTTACAATCCTGGAGCTTCCTCTCTTACGGAGGGGAAGGCCCGGAAGCTGCAGCAAAACCCCGCAGTGCCGAGATACAAGCCTGCACCTCTTCCCTAATGGATTGGAGCTCCTCCAGCAGGGATGGGGAGTCCATCCTGACAACCCTGTCAGTCATGGCCGACACCTTGTTGTAGGAAGAGGGAATTTTTTGCCGCAGCCCCATTATTGCTCCTTTCCACAGACGGCCCTCGTCTCCCTATAGACAAAAAGGGAAGAGAAGGGGGTCCCAGTGTGAGTGCAGGGTTTAAATAACTCTACCCCTTGTGACCACCCCCAGAAACACTTACATGAGCTGGGGGAACGCTGGGCTCTGCAGAAGCAGAGGTGGAAGCCTATCACCCTCCATGTTTCAGGGATCAGCCTTACCTGGGTGTAGCTTCCGGCGGGTACTTATCCAGAAGTACCGTGCCCCCAACGAGGAACTCCTGTTCCCTCCCTCCTCCTGGTCACCGGCCGCGGGCAGTAGCGCGCGAAAGTCCTGCTGGGTTCCCTGGAGCCGCGCCCAGCCTGCCACAGCCCTTACAGGAGCCGTCGCCCGAAACCGGAAGTGCCATCCCGGAACCGGAAGTGCCACACCCGAAACCGGAAGTGCCTCCGCGGCACCTCTGATGCATGCCCCAGGGACCGCAGCTGGAGGAGGGAGACGCCGGAGAGCTGAACAGGCCTCCGGCGTTGCAATACACGGCCTGCTTTGCCCCGTAGGACGCAGGAAGGCCGGATGGTCCCACCACGGGAGCCCCGAGAAGGAGGAGGAGGCCGCCCCCGACGTCCATCCCTGGCCCGGCTGTAAGTACACCCCAATGCTGCCTCTGCCGGCCTGACAGCACTGGAACCTCTCCATGCCCCAAGGGGGACAGGAAGACACTGGAGTATTGAGGAAGGGGAGGGGCTTTTAACCTCTCTGTGTTCCTGTCCCCCAATAGGGCGTGGACGACATCCTCCAATGCTGTCGTGGAAGGCGAATGGAGAAATGCAACATTTTGCATTTGAAGGGTATTTTTAAAAAGGGCAAGGGAATGCAAATGCATTTTAGCCCGCTCCTAACAACGTGTAATATGCTCACTGTCAGGAGCAGCTCTTGCTGGTTTCGGCAGTCACTGATCCTGTAAGGTTGATTTCACATAGGCGTTTTTTTTTAAATGTGGCAGTTGTGGTAAAAAAAAACAGCATCTGCCGCATTTTACGCCTAGCGGCTGCACTTGCTACCCATTTGCGGGCATATATATGTATACAGGGGCGTAACTACAATAGGTGCAGGGGTTGCGATCGCACCCGGGCCCTGCAGCCTAGGGGGGCCCCAAAAGTCCCTTTGGCCCATAGAAAAAGACTAATACTACTAAAGATTTGCAATAATTGGGGGCCCCATTGGAGCTTTCGCATCGGGGCCCTGAGGCCTGACGTTACGCCACTGTATGTATATATATATATATATATATATATATATATATATATAATATATATATAGTCCGCGATATGTACTAAAGGGGGCCTGCTGAGACCTTTTCGCCCGGGGCCCACAGAAACCTGGAGCCGGCCCTGTATGTATATGTGTGTGTGTGTGTGTGTGTGTTTATGTGTTTGTGTGTTTATGTGTGTGCTTGGGGGGTGTATAGAGTTCTTTACATCTCCGTTTCTCCATCCTGTACTTGCCCAGGGAGGGTGTGTGTGTGACTGCTTGTGAGAGGAGGGCTGGGGCTATTGGGCCGGTTTCACATTTGCGTACAGAACGCAGTGTAAGCAAACGCATGCACATTGCATTCCTATGTTTAATATGGGAACGCATAGTACCTGCGTATGGCTACGTTTGGTTACATTTGCGTTCAGATGCATTTTTTAATAGCACCCTCCGAACACAACATGTTGCATTTTCTATGCATTCACGGGGCTTATTTTATCAGCAAGTGACCGCAAGTGCACAAAGAATGCATGGAGCTCAATGGATCCGCAGTATCCTCCGCATGACAGCGCAGGCAGATACTGCGGATCCATTGAAATCTTCACAGAAATCAGAGGCAGCCACCGGGAGATCAGTGGCGGCTGCCGCTGATCTCCTGGCGGCCACCTCTGATCTCCAGGCCACCGCCAAGACCAACCGCTGATTGGGTGACCGGGCACTATACTATGTGAACGCATGCGGAGAATCCCAGCTGCGTTGACATCAGTATGACTACGTTTGCACCTGCATGTCAGACGCATGCAGACACAAACGCTAGTGTGAAGCCAGCCTTAGGCCCCTTTCACATCAGCGTTTTTCGCTGATTGCAGCAAATGCGGCAGATTTACCGCATCTGCCGCCTAACGGCCGCACTTGCAGTACACTTGTGGCAGGCCCCATGCATTGTCTAAGGGGCTTGCGGCAGGTCCGGAATGTGCGGGATAGCCGCGGTTGTGGCAGATGCGGTTTTTGTCCGGATCCACTGGATCTGGACAAAAACACTGATGTGAAAAAGGCCTTACATTGACTGGGCCAGTGTCTGCTGGTTGTGCTGTAAGTGACACGTCCATCATATAGCCAAGGGAAGAAAGTGATAGCAGCAGAGAAGAGGATAAGAAAACTGTCTGCTGAGGGGAAGAAGCTCTATTCCTCAGCACCCAGCTTTCCCATGCTCCCCTATACTCTCCTATTTCCTCAGCTTTCCCACCATTTTTCTGATTTCCATCAGCCCCCAGCTTTGATGCTGGTGCTGAGTTCATAGAACATGAGAAAGCTGGGGACTGAGGAAAAGGATAGAAGAATGAAAGCTGAGGGAGTGAGGAGCATGGGAAAGCTGGGACTGAGGAAAGAGGATAGAGGAGCATGGAAAGCTGAGTGCTGAGGGAAAGAGAATAGAGGAGCATGGGAAAGCTGGTGCTGAGGAAAGAAGATAGAGGAGCATGGGAAAGCTGAGTGCTGAGGGAAAGGATAGAGGAGCATGGAAAGCTGGATGCTGAGGGAAGGATAGATGAGCATGGGAAAGGCTGAATGCTGAAGGGATGAGAGAGAGACTGGGAAAGCTGATGTGAGATAGAGAGCATGGGAAAGCTGATGCTGGAAAAGGATACAAGAGCATAGGAAAGCTGAGTGCTGGGGAAAAGGTGTATAGCAGAGCAGGGGGTGGAAAAGGTGGGGGTGCTGAGGGAAACAAGCTCTTTCCCATCCCCTGCTGTGCTATACACCTTTTCCTCTGCACCCAGCTTTCCCATTATATCAGAACAAGTGTCAGCATCATTATCCTGTACCCCAGCGTCAGCGTCATTGTCCTGTACCCTCAGCGTCATTATCCTGTACCCCCAGCGTCATTGTCCTGTACCCCCAGCATCATTGTCCTGTACCCCCAGCTTAATTGTCCTGTACCCCCAGCGTCATTGTCCTGTACCCCCAGCGTCATTGTCCTGTACCCCCAGCGTCATTGTCCTGTACCCCCAGCGTCAGCGTCATTGTCCTGTACCCCAGCATCCGCGTCATTGTCCTGTAACCCCAGCGTCATTGTCCTGTACCCCCAGTGTCATTGTCCTGTAACCCCAGCGTCATTGTCCTGTACCCCCAGTGTCATTGTCTTGTAACCCCAGCGTCATTGTCCTGTACCCCCAGTGTCATTGTCCTGTACCCCAGTGTCATTGTCCTGTACCCCCAGTGTCATTATCCTGTACCCCAGTGTCAGTGTTACTGTTTGGCAAGGGGCCAGGATGGGGGAGATATTTACTGTATGCCATAACGAAAATAAAAAAGCGGAACTGCTGAGCAACCGAGACCGACTGCGCAGCGTCATTAGAAATAAGACCATTTTCGTGCAGTATTAAGCATTAATTAGGTATTCAGATTTACAAAAATCGCTTGGCTTTTAGGGGGGCTTTGCTCCCCCAAACCCCCCCACCGGGGGCTTTGCCCTTGGAACCCCGCTGGGGGGTGACACCCCCCTTTCAGGGCCGGTGTGTGTTTCTTGGACCCCTACCTTGGGAAATTTCTGGGTGCGCCACTGGATGATTGTGTTTATGATTTATCCTATGGTGCTTATATTTTGGGGTTTTCTTGCCTTGGCTGTTTAAGCCTTTTTGCTAGGAGGGTGGTTCATGTCATTTATTGCTCATTTAGTACCTTGTGCTGAATCTTTGTGCACATTTGGGGTTTCCCTTGTCTTTTTATCCAATGGGTATATTCTTCCCCTCATTTGTAATTGAGTTCTAGCAGCGGATGTTGAGGGTTCTTGGATAAATGTATTTAATATACCTATATGATCTTGTTATATTTGTACCAATGAAAGATCGGGTTCCTCTTTTCCTTTTATGGGCTTACTGATGCTCTGACATGTTTATTACATACCACTTTGTCGGCAGACAGGAGGTCTTCTCCTATAGTAATGCTTACTGCCAATATACGTGATCGGCCTGTGGTTTTCCATGGGAGCATTGAGCTGTGTGGCCGTACGCTCTCGGCGCATGCGCTGTGCGCCGTGTCGCGGTCTCTGGCTGTGTGCGTTGCCGTGGTGACGCGGCGGATGACGTTGTTCCTCCGCCGCATCACTTCCGGTGCGCGCTCGGTCGGGGACCGATGACGCGGCTCCCATCATGCTTGGAGAGCGTCGCGTCAGTGCCCGCGGTTGCTAGGGTCCGCTTGTGATCCCTGCCAATTAAGCGCTCACGCGCAATCAGGTCCGGTCTCTCTTCCCTGGGCGGGACTTCCGGGGCTTTCTGGCCGCATTGATGTTATGGAACAGGCTATTGGTATTACTTAGTGATGGGCGAATCCTAAATTACTCGGAATCGCTTGACTCTAGCGAGTCCGAGCCCAGGACTCGCTACTCGTTGCGAGTCTAGCGAGTCCAATGTTAATGAATGGGGAAGCGAGTAATAGCGAGTAGTGTGAGATTTACAAATCGCAGATGTGTCTCGGAAGCTTCAGCCTGAAGCAATCCTAGTTGTGTCATTTATTTGCATTGCTCGTTTACTTTGTAAGTAATCCCTGACTCGCACAGATAAGATCCTGTCTTCTCTGTGTTCTGGCTGCCCCAGCTCCAGGGTCCTAGAGCCCGCCTGCTGCCTGATGTAGCAGAGCTGAGATTGTTCTCAGTCTGCTCATTCCCTGTGTACAGACATGAATGTCTGTGCACAGAGATGATGAAGCAGAGCTGAGATTGTTCTCAGTCTGCTCATTCCCTGTGTACAGACATGAATGTCTGTGCACAGAGATGATGTAGCAGAGCTGAGATTGTTCTCAGTCTGCTTATTCCCTGTGTACAGACATGAATGTCTGTGCACAGAGATGATGTAGCAGAGCTGAGATTGTTCTCAGTCTGCTTATTCCCTGTGTACAGACATGAATGTCTGTGCACAGAGATGATGTAGCAGTGCTGAGATTGTTCTCAGTCTGCTTATTCCCTGTGCATAGACATCTATATTTATGCACAAGGGATGTAGCAGAGAGGACATCGCGTTTTGGACTGCGTCGGACGGAAGAGGATTTTTTTAATTAAAGATGGAGTCCCTAATGGCTTTTTTTTTTATTTCTAATAAAAAATTTTCCTTGTGTTGTGTTTTTTTTAAAACAATTTAATAGAAATTCATGGCGGTCATGTCTAATATTGGCGTGACCGCCATAAATTTCGGGCTTAGGGCCAGCTGATAATACAAAGCTGGCCCTAACCTCTTTATTACCCAGCGTGCCACCGCCACCAGGGCCGCTGGAAGAGCGGGGTTCAGCGCCAGAGGATGGCGCTTCAATGAACGCGCCATCTTCTGGGGCGGCTGCGGGCTGCAATTTGCAGCGGGGGGTGCCCAGAAAGCTTGGGCATCCCTGCGCTGCGGATTCCAGCCCCCAGCTGCTTAGCTGTACCTGGCTAGACATAGAAATTGCGCGGAGCCCCACGCATTTTTTTTTTAATTATTTCATGAAATTCTGAGATTCTGACTCTGAAATTCATGAAATAATTAAAAAAAAATGCGTGGGGCTCCGCGCAATTTCTATGTCTAGCCAGGTACAGCTAAGCAGCTGGGGGCTGGAATCCGCAGCGCAGGGATGCCCAAGCTTTCTGGGCACCCCCCGCTGCAAATTGCAGCCCGCAGCCGCCCCAGAAGATGGCGCATTCATTGAAGCGCCATCCTCTGGCGCTGAACCCCGCTCTTCCAGCGGCCCTGGTAGCGGTGGCACGCTGGGTAATAGAGGTTAGGGCCAGCTTTGTATTATCAGCTGGCCCTAAGCCCGAAATTTATGGCGGTCACGCCAATATTAGACATGACCACCATGAATTTCTATTAAATTGTTTTAAAAAAAACACAACACAAGGAAAAATTTTTATTAGAAATAAAAAAAAAAGCCATTAGGGACTCCATCTTTAATTAAAAAAATCCTCTTCCGTCCGACGCAGTCCAAAACGCGATGTCCTCTCTGCTACATCCCCTGTGCATAAATATAGATGTCTATGCACAGGGAATAAGCAGACTGAGAACAATCTCAGCTCTGCTACATCATCTCTGTGCACGGACATTCATGTCTGTACACAGGGAATGAGCAGACTGAGAACAATCTCAGCACTGCTACATCATCTCTGTGCACGGACATTCATGTCTGTACACAGGGAATGAGCAGACTGAGAACAATCTCAGCACTGCTACATCATCTCTGTGCACAGACATTCATGTCTGTACACAGGGAATGAGCAGACTGAGAACAATCTCAGCACTGCTACATAATGTCTGTGAGCAGGCAGGCTCTAGGACCCTGGAGCTGCACAGAGAAGACAGCTGGACTGGCTCGCAAAGAAACAGCAGTTATCTGCGAGTTTCCCTGCTATCACTGGCACAGTAGCCAGTGATTACTCACGAGTCTAATGCAAACAATGGCAATCGTAGTTTTGTCAGCGTTTCTGACAAAACTAGGATTGATATTGATTTGCATTAGACTCGCGAGTAATCACTGGGAAACTCGCAGAGTACCGAGTCCTGCGAGTCCCTTACTACTCGCCGAGTAACGAGTCCTAGCGAGTAGATTCGCCCATCCCTAGTATTACTTGATTATTGACCCAATTCACCTGTGAGGGGACTACTTAGGGGAGCAGACTATCCTTATCTGATAGCCTCCTGACGAAGCCTGAACGGGAGAAACACGTGTTGAGGCGGGGGGCGCTTGATCTACCAGGTTCACTATGTCTCAAGGTAACTGGCTATACTAATAATGTAACCTAACTCTAATTTTGCCTGAGGTCCCCTTATTTGAGGGTGGTAGTGTAATTCACACTTTGCAATAGATCTCTTTGGTTGTCTGGTCCTTGCAGTACTAACTGTGTACCACTTTGTTGGTCTGATACTTTTTCAGGTTGGCAGCGATCCACTTTGGTCACCCAAAGGGGTTGCTGCTGGTGAGCCAGTATTTTGAGTGCCCCCTTTCTTGCATGGTGATTAGATTTGTTTTTAATGGGGTTTTTTTTTTTTTTTTTTTTTTGCCTTTGTTTTTCTATCACCAAACATGAATGTTTGTAAATAAATCTTGTTTTCATATTTCTATTTAATAAAAACTTTATAGCATTTTGGATTGGCTCAGAGGCTTTCTACTTCTTATTATTGTATGGGAGGTATTCATGCCTCTATTTGTAGGTTGTCATCGCTCTAATGCTGCCCCCTTCCCCTACAGCACAGCTAGTAGATTCAGATTATAAAATACATCCCCCACTTTCCCTCAAAATTTGGGGGAACAAAAGAGTGTCTTATAATCCGAAAAAAATATGTTTTTTTTCCATCACATGATGATTTGTTCTTTTCTTTTGTAATAAGGGTTTTGCAAGAAGGATATCATGGTTGTAAGAATAGAAGGAACAGTGCAAAGAGGAAGACCAGCAACTTGATGGCTTGAGACAATCGAGATAACAGCAGAGAATACTATGGTGGACCTATCAAGGCTTGGGGAAGTCCTTTATGGACATATCTAGGCTTGGGTAAGACCTTGGTGAAGGTATCTGGGCTTGGAGAAGATCTTGATACACCTATCTAGGCTTGGGGAAGACCCTGGTGGACCTATCTAGGCTTGAGGAAGACCCTGGTGGACCTATCTAGGCTTGAGGAAGACCCTGGTGGACCTTTCTAGGGTTGGAGAAGGCCATGGTGGACATATCTAGGCTTGAGGAAGACCCTGGTGGACCTATCTAGGCTTGAAGAAGACACTGATGGACCTATCTAGGCTTGAGGAAGACCCTGGTGGACCTTTCTAGGGTTGGAGAAGGCCATGGTGGACATATCTAGGCTTGAGGAAGACCCTGGTGGACCTATCTAGGCTTGAAGAAGACACTGATGGACCTATCTAGGCTTGAAGAAGACACTGATGGAACTATCTAGGCTTGAAGAAGACACTGATGGAACTATCTAGGCTGCACAAGATCGATCTTCATACAGAGCCTTCATCCATCAAGTCACCATGGCTCCAGATTGAGCTGAACATAGTCTAAGACCACGTGCACACATTCAGTATTTGGTGTATTTTACCTCTGTACTGTAGTTGTTTAAGTTCACACAGGGCATTTTTTCAATGATTTTATGCAAATCCATTCTAATAAAAAGCTGCTTATTTTACATCCCCAGCACAACCTATGAGACTCCAGGTATCTCCGCCGCACACACCTGCTTTTCTTTTCTTGCCTAAAAATGGACACAGCTGTGTTTCTGGTTTGGTTTTGGTGCGTTTTTGTGGCACATCCGCAGCTCTTTTTACTGCCAAGAGATCAGGTTTGGCTTTTGGAGGCCACAGAGTCTGAACACCCCGGGGCCCTGGCTACCCTTAATTCACCCCTGGCCAGCCCCCCAGTATGCTGCACACATATTTACACAGGCACGTTTTCCTGCTGGTCCTGTTGTAGATGTTCCCTGAAGTCCTATGTAACACCACAGATGAACACACAGTGACAGCTCCATACAGATAACGCAGTAAATGTGACCACAAATCTGCCAACGTTTGGGAGACTAAGCAGGGCTGTGCTGTCCGTGGTGACAAGCTGCGCCAACCTACACAGGCTACACCCCTGTTCCCAGACATCACTCACTTACATCGCCCTTCCTTAGTCATAAAACAAAAGTAATAACCAAGATTAAATTATATTACCTTGTCAGATGCAGTCCTGTGTAACACCAGTGATATTTGTGGTTTTACACAGAACTGCAGAAAACATCTGCTATAGTATTTGTACTTAGAGTTATCGCTGTGCGCTCCCTGCCGTCCTATGGAAACTCAATGGAGCATCTCTGAAGAGACCTGAAAATGGCTCCACCAACGTTCACCATCAAACCTGACGGAACTGGAGAGGATCTACAAGGAAGAATGAGAAGATCCCCAAATCCAGGGGGAAAAACTGCATCATTCCCAAGAAGACTCATGGCTGTACGAGCTCAAGAGGTGCAAATACTCAATACTGAGCAAAGGGGCTGAATACTTATCATCAATACTGAGCAAAGGGGCTGAATACTTATCATCAATACTGAGCAAAGGGCTGAATACTTATCATCAATACTGAGCAAAGGGGCTGAATACTTATCATCAATACTGAGCAAAGGGGCTGAATACTTATCATAAATACTGAGCAAAGGGGCTGAATACTTATCATCAATACTGAGCAAAGGGCTGAATACTTATCATCAATACTGAGCAAAGGGGCTGAATACTTATCATCAATACTGAGCAAAGGGGCTGAATACTTATCAATACTGAGCAAAGGGGCTGAATACGTATCATCAATACTCAGCAAAGGGGCTGAATACTTATCATCAATACTGAGCAGAGGGGCTGAATACTTATCATCAATACTGAGCAAAGGGGCTGAACATTTATCATCAATACTGAGCAAAGGGGCTGAATACTTATCATCAATACTGAGCAAAGGGGCTGAATACTTATCATCAATACTGAACAAAGGGGCTGAATACTTATCATCAATACTGAGCAAAGGGGCTGAATACTTATCATCAATACTGAGCAAAGGGGCTGAACATTTATCATCAATACTGAGCAAAGGGGCTGAATACTTATCATCAATACTGAACAAAGGGGCTGAATACTTATCATCAATACTGAGCAAAGGGGCTGAATACTTATCATCAATACTGAGCAAAGGAGCTGAATACTTATCATCAATACTGAGCAAAGGGGCTGAATACTTATCATCAATACTGAGTAAAGGGGCTGAATACTTATCATCAATACTGAGCAAAGGGGCTGAATACTTATCATCAATACTGAGTAAAGGGGCTAAATACTTATGACCATGTGATATTTCAGCTTCTCTTTTTTAATAAAATTTCTAAAAACTTCTACATTTCTGTTTTTTTCAGTCAAAATGGGGTGCAGAGTAGACATTAATGAGAAAAAAATTTACTTTTTTAAATTCACCAAATGGCAGCAATGAAACAAAAAGTTGAAAAATGTAAAGGGATCTGAATACTTTCCATACCCACTGTGCATGTGTGTATATATATATATATATATACAGTTGTGGCCAAAAGTATTGACACCCCTGCAATTCTGTCAGATAATACTCAGTTTCTTCCTGAAAATGATTGCAGTCACAAATTCTTTGGTATTATTATCTTCATTTAATTTGTCTTCAATGAAAAAACACAAAAGAGAATGAAGCAAAAAGCAAAACACTGATCATTTCACACAAAACTCCAAAAATGGGCCAGACAAAAGTATTGGCACCCTCAGCCTAATACTTGGTTGCACAACCTTTAGCCAAAATAACTGTGATCAATTGCTTCCGGTAACCATCAATGAGTTTCTTACAATGCTCTGCTGGAATTTTACACCATTCTTCTTTGGCAAACTGCTCCAGGTCCCTGATATTTGAAGGCTGCCTTCTCCAAACTGCCATTTTTAGATCTCTCCACAGGTGTTCAATGGGATTCAGGTCTGGACTCATTGCTGGCCTCCTTAGAAGTCTCCAGTGCTTTCTCTCAAACCATTTTCTAGTGCTTTTTGAAGTGTGTTTTGGGTCATTGTCCTGCTGGAAGACCCATGACCTCTGAGGGAGACCCAGCTTTCTCACACTGGGCCTTACATTATGCTGCAAAATTTGTTGGTAGTCTTCAGACTTCATAATGCCATGCACACGGTCAAGCAGTCCAGTGCCAGAGGCAGCAAAGCAACCCCAAAACATCAGGGAACCTCCGCCATGTTTGACTGTAGGGACCGTGTTCTTTTCTTTGAATGCCTCTTTTATTCTCCTGTAAACTCTATGTTGATGCCTTTGCCCAAAATGAGAGAAAATTCTACCAAAACGTTGTAGGCTTTCTCAGGTAAGCTTTGGCAAACTCCAGCCTGGCTTTTTTATGTCTCGGGGTAAGAAGTGGGGTCTTCCTGGGTCTCCTACCATACAGTCACTTTTCATTCAGATGCCGACGGATAGTACGGGTTGACACTGTTGTACCCTCGGACTGCAGGGCAGCTTGAACTTGTTTGGATGTTAATCGAGGTTCTTTATCCACCATCCGCACAATCTTGCATTGAAATCTCTCATCAATTTTTCTTTTCCGTCCACATCTAGGGAGGTTAGCCACAGTGCCATGGGATTTACACTTCTTGATGACACTGCGCACGGTAGACACAGGAACATTCAGGTCTTTGGAGATGGACTTGTAGCCTTGAGATTGCCTCACAATTTGGTTTCTCAAGTCCTCAGACAGTTCTTTGGTCTTCTTTCTTTTCTCCATGCTCAATGTGGTACACACAAGGACACAGGACAGAGGTTGAGTCAACTTTAATCCATGTCAAGTGGCTGCAAGTGTGATTTAGTTATTGCCAACACCTGTTAGGTGCCACAGGTAAGTTACAGGTGCTGTTAATTACACAAATTAGAGAAGCATCACATGATTTTTCTAACAGTGCCAATACTTTTGTCCACCCCCTTTCTGTTTGGTGTGGAATTAGATCCAATTTGGCTTTAGGACAATTCTTTTTGTGTTTTTTCATTGAAGACAAATTAAATGAAGATAATAATAGCAAAGAATTTGTGATTGCAATCATTTTCAGGAAGAAACTGAGTATTATCTGACAGAATTGCAGGGGTGTCAATACTTTTGGCCACAACTGTATACTGTGTGCAGAATTATTAGGCAAGTTGTATTTTAGAGGATTATCTTTATTATTGATCAACAACTAGGTTCTTAATCAACCCAAAAGGCTCAAATATCAAAGCTTAATATTTTGGAAGTAGGAGTGGGTTTTTTAGATTTGGCTCTTAGGAGGATATCTGTGTGTGCAGGTAACTATTACTGTGCAGAATTATTAGGCAACTTAATAAAAACCAAATATATTCCTATCTCACTTGTTTATTTTCACCAGGTAAACTAATATAACTGCACAAAATTTAGAAATAAACATTTCTGACATGCAAGAACAAAACCCCCAAAAAATGAGTGCCCAATATCGCCCCCTTTCTTTATGATGAACCTCAACAGCCTCCATCCATAGTTTCTGTCAGTTGCTTGATCTGTTTACGATCCACATTGCGTGCAGCAGCCACCACAGCCCCCAGACACTGTCCCCAGAGGTGTACTGTTTTCCCTCTCTGTAGATCTCACATTTTAGGAGGGACCACAGGTTCTCTATGGGGTTCAGATCAGGTGAACAACAAAGGGGCCATGTCATTATTTGTTCTTCTTTTAGACCTTTACTGGCAGCCACGCTGTGGAGTAGTTGGATGCCTGTGATGGAGCATTGTCCTGCATAAAAATCATGTTTTTCTTGAACGATACCGACTTCTTCCTGTACCACTGCTTGAAGAAGTTGTCTTCCAGAAACTGGCAGTAGGTCCGGGAGTTGAGCTTCACTCCATCCTCAACTCGAAAAGGTCCCACAAGTTCATCTTTGATGATATCATCCCATACCAGTACCCCACCTCCACCTTGCTGGCGTCTGAGTCGGAGTGGAGCTCTCTGCCCTTTACTGATCCAGCCTCTGGCCCATCCATCTGGCCCATCAAGAGTCACTCTCATTCCATCAGTCCATAAAACCTTTGACAAATCAGTCTTAAGATATTTCTTAGCCCAGTCTTGACGTTTTATGTTATGTTTCTTGTTCAGAGTTGGTTGTTTTTCAGCCTTCCTTACCTTGGCCATGTCCCTGAGTATAGCACACCTTGTGCTTTTTGATACTCCAGTAACGTTGCAGCTCTGAAATATGGCAAAACTGGTGGCAAATGGCATCTTGGCAGCTTCACGCTTGATTTTCCTCAATTCATGGGCAGTTATTTTGCGTCTTTTTTGCCCAACACGCTTCTTGCGACCCTGTTGGCTATTTGCCATGAAACACTTGATTGTTCGGTGATCACTTTCAAGACTGCTGCTTCCCTCTGCAAGACATCTCACAATTTTGGACTTTTCACAGCCCGTCAAATGATGTCATTAGACCACAACCCTCCTCATTACAGAGATGCACATCACCTGATTTACTGAATTGGTAGTTGGCTCTCAAGCCTGTACAGCTTGGAGTAGGACAACATGTATAAAAAGTATCATGTGATCAAAATATTATTATTATTTATTTATTTATATAGCACCATTAGATTCCATGGCGCTTTACATTGTAAGGGGTAGACAAGGACAAGTTCAATATATTTGTGTAGTCCGGACAAACAGGAAACAGGAGGGGATGGGACCCTGTCCGCGAGGCTCACAGTTTATGGGGTCCGGAGGGGATACAGTAGGAGGAGGTAGTGCCGCACATGAGACGGTGCGGTGGACTAGGTCTCATTGCAGGTTGCAGGCTTGTTGGAAGAGGTGAGTCTTCAGGTTTCTTTTGAAGGTTCCTAGGGTAGGAGAATGTCTGATGTGGCGGGGAAGAGAGTTCCAGAGGATGGCGGATGCACGGGGGAAGTCTTGTATGCGGTTGTGAGAGGAGGAAATGAGCGGGGAATAGAGAAGGAGTTCTTGGAGGAGCGAAGGTTGCGTGAGGGTAGGTAATGGGAGACCATTTCAGAGATGTATGGAGGGGACAGGTTGTGGATGGCTTTGTATGTCATGGTTAGGATTTTGAAGCGGGATCTCTGTGAGGTGGGGAGCCAATGAACGGCTTGGCAGAGGGGAGTGACTGAAGAGTAGTGGGAAGACAGGTGATTGAGTCAGGCAGTGGAGTTTAGGATAGATTGGAGAGGTGAGAGGGAGGTAGCGGGGAGGCCAGTTAGCAGGAAGTTGCAGTAGTCAAGGCGGGAAATGATGAGAGCATGAACAAGTGTTTTAGCCGTGTCAAGGTCAAGGAAAGTGCGGATCCGGGAAATGTTTTTGAGCTGCAGTCGGCAGGAGGTAGCAAGGGCATGGATATGGGGCTTGAAGGATAGGGAAGAATCGAGGATTACCCTGATGCACTTGGTGTGGGGTACTAAGGAGAGTGAGCAGTCATTGACATTAATGGATATGTCTGGTAGAGGTGGAGAGCGATTTGGGGGGAAGACTATGAACTCTGTTTTGTCCATGCTGAGGAAATGAGCAGAGAAGAAGGAGGAGATGGCAGACAGGCATTGCGGAATTTTGGATAGAAGGGAGGTGATGTCAGGCCCAGATAGATAGATCTGGGTGTCGTCGGTGTAGAGATGATAATGAAGTCCGTGGACTCGATGAGTTGTCCCAGGCCGAGGGTGTAAATGGAGAAGAGTAGGGGTCCCAGAACTGAGACACCGACAGATAGGGGGTAGGTGAAGAGGAGGTATGGGAGTGGGTGACGGTGAAGGTCCAGTCAGTTAGATATGAGGAGATCCAGGAGAGGCTAGGTCAGTGATGCCGAGGGATTACAGAATCTGAAGTAGGAGGGAATGGTCAACGGTATTGAAGGCAGCAGATAGGTCGAGGAGGAGGAGGATGGAGTAATGTCGCTTGCTCTTGGCGGTCAGTAGGTCGGTGGTGACTTTGGTTAGGGCTGTTTCAGTGGAGTGATGGGAACGGAAGCCCAATTGTAGGCGGTCAAAGAAGGAGCAGGAGGAGAGTGGGAGGACAGTTCAGAATGGACAAGTTGTTCAAGTAGTTTTGAGGCGAAGGGGAGAAGAGATATGGGACAATAGTTGGAAACAGATGCTGGATCATGGGAGGCTTTTTTAAGGATGGGTGTGATCAAGGCATGTTTGAAGATGAGGGAAAGACGCCAGTAGTGAGTGATAGGGTGAAGAGGTGGGTTAGGGCAGGAATGTGGACAGAGGTTCGGTTCAGGATGAGATGGGAGGGGAGTGGGTCAAGGGCACGGGTGGTGAGGTGCAATCATGACAGAAGGGAGGAGAGATGATCCTCTGTCATGGTGGAAAAGCATCTTCTGGATGAGGAGGGCTGAGCAGTGATGAAGGACGGCCGGGGGGACTGTGGGTCAAAGCTTTCTCTGATTTTGTCGATCTTCTGTTTGAAGAACAAAGCAAAGTCATTAGCAGAGATGAGGGGAGAATACTCATTTGCCTAATAATTCTGCACACAGTATATATATAAAATCAGACACGTGTGGCATCTCATGCAAAGTGGCATTGAATGCTAAGTGGATGCAGTTATTTCATGGCAGTTGACTAACATTCGTCCTCTCTTCTCTTCATACAGGTAATATTCCAACACTGCTTGCTGTCATCTATTTTCAATCAAGCCATTGTAACAGTGCATGTTAATATACCTGTGATTGCTGCAATGATCGCCATAGCAATATCAGCTTGACTTATAGTCTCATGGTAATATTCCAACACTGCACTTATTGTTAAGCTTCCCGTGTCATCTCTATGCATTACATTACTCACTCACCAGTATATGACAATTTGGCAGATTGTAATAGTTATCTGTTGGAGGTGTTATAGTGTGGAGGGAGTCTTGCCCTTTCATCCTCTTGCACCCCTGCTGTTCCTTGTAGCTGCACACCTTCACCTCCCTCTTTCAATTGCGCTCTCTGGAATCCACGGTCTGTATGCAACAAACTTCCTTTCATTCACAATTACTTTCTTACCAACTCTCTTAACCTGCTGGCCCTCACAGAAACCTGGATCCAGGATTCAGACACTGCTTCCCCTGCTGCTATTTCTTACGGCGGCTTACACTTCTCTCACTCCCCTAGACCTGGGAACAGACGTGGCGGTGGAGTTGGCCTCCTCCTGTCCCCACAATGTACTTTCCAGGTCATTCCTCCAGCCCCATCACTCTCATTCCCTTCTTTTGAGGTCCATACCATTAGGCTATTCCATCCCCTCCCCCTCAAAGTAGCAGTGGTATACCGCCCCCCAGGGTCACCCACCCAGTTCCTCGACCATTTCTCCGCTTGGCTCCCGCATTTCATGTCCTCAGATTTACCAACCCTTATTCTGGGAGACTTTAACATTCCCATAAACAGCCCCATCTCCCCATCTGCATCCCAGCTCCTATCTCTAACTACCTCTCTTGCCTATCACAGCTCTCAACCTCTAAGACACACGAAAACGGTAACACCCTTGACCTTGTCTTTACCCGGCTCTGCTCATCCTCCCCCTTGGATAACTCAACTCTACTCTCTGACCACAACATTCTTTCCTTCTCACTCACTAACCCTCGGCCAACACAGCCCAAGCCTACCTATCACACATCCAGAAATCTACAGGCCATTAACCCTCAAGCACACAGACTCCCTCATCTCATCTCTGTCCCCAATCTCTTCAATCTCTTCTCCAGATCAGGCAGTAAATCACTACAATGACTCTCTCAGAAGCTCCTTGGACCAAGTAGCGCCCCTCACCCGCAGAACCTCCAAACAGAGAACAAAACAGCCCTGGCTCACATCACAAACCCGATTCCTCCAGCGATGCTCCAGGAGTGCTGAACGCCTATGGAGGAAAACTCGCTCACCAGGAGACTTAATCCACTATAAATTCATGCTCAAAACCTACAACTCTGCCCTTCACCTTGCCAAACAGACCTACTTCACCACCCTGGTCTCCTCACTATCCAACAATCCAAAAAAACTCTTTGACACCTTTCACTCTCTCCTCAGTCCTAAAGTGCAGGCCCCCATCACCGACCTCTGTGCTGACGACCTGGCTTCCTACTTCATGGATAAAATAGACAACATCCGCCAGGAAATCAGCTCTCAGCCTCCAAGCGCTGCCACCCCCATTCTTCCTCACATCCCCTCCGGTTCACTTTCCACATTTGACCCAGTCACAGAAGAAGAAGTCTCCAGGCTCCTATCTTCCTCTCGTCCCACCACATGCACTACCGACCCCATTCCCTCACACCTGCTCCAGTCCCTCTCTCCAGTCGTCACCACTCATCTAACCAAAATCTTCAATCTCTCCCTCTCTTCTGGCATTTTCCCCTCCTCCTTCAAACACTCGATCATTACTCCATTATTAAAGAAAACCACTCTCGACCCATCCTGCACAAATAACTACAGACCAGTCTCCAATCTCCCCTTCATCTCTAAACTCTTGGAGCGCCTGGTCTATTCCCGCCTCACCCGTTACCTCTCCGCTCACTCTCTTCTAGATCCATTACAGTCTGGTTTCCGCCCCCTTCACTCCACAGAAACTGCCCTCATCAAAGTGACCAATGACCTTCTGACAGCAAAACGTAATGGTGACCACTCTCTGCTTATTCTCCTTGATCTCTCTGCAGCTTTTGACACTGTCGACCATCAGCTCCTACTCTCTATGCTGCTCTCCATTGGCATAAAGGACACTGCTCTCTCCTGGCTCTCCTCCTATCTTTCTGACCGCTCTTTCACTGTATCTTTTGCTGGCTCCACTTCCCCCCTCTTCCCCTCACTATTGGGGTCCCTCAGGGTTCAGTCCTTGGCGCTCTCCTCTTCTCTCTCTACACGGCCCCGATTGGACAGACCATCAGCAGATTTGGCTTCCAGTACCATCTTTATGCTGATGACACTCAACTATACACTTCAGCCCCTGACCTTACCCCTGCGGTAGTAAAGAACGCCAATGACTGTCTAGCTGCAGTTTCCAATATCATGTCCACTCTCTATTTGAAACTAAACCTTTCCAAAACTGAACTTCTTCTGCTCCCCCCATCCACTAACCTCCCTAAATCGGACATCTCTTTCTCAGTGTGCGGCACCACGATAACGCCTAGACAGCAAGCTCGCTGTCTGGGTGTTATATTTGACACCGATCTCTCCTTCTCCTCCCACACGCAATCTCTCGTCCGCTCCTGTCGCTTACACCTGAAGAATATCTCTAGAGTCCGCCCCTTTCTCACCCTGGAAACAACAAAAACCCTCACCGTGGCCCTAATCCATTCCCGCCTTGACTATTGCAACTCTCTATTAAGCGGCCTCCCCCTCACCAGACTTTCTCCTCTCCAGTCCATCCTTAATGCAGCAGCCAGGATCACCCATCTGGCCAATCGTTACTCAGATGCCTCTGCTCTGTGCCAGTCATTGCACTGGCTGCCCGTATACTACAGGATCAAATTCAAATTGCTTGTTCTCACCCACAAAGCTCTTCACAGTGCAGCTCCCCCCTACCTCTCCTCCCTCATCTCTGTCTATCACGCCACCCGCTCTCTACGTTCCTCAAATGACCTTCAACTAACATCTGCACTAATCCGATCCTCCCACTCCCGGCTCCAAGACTTTTCCAGAGCTGCACCAAACCTCTGGAATGCTTTACCCAAAGAACTCAGGACTATCCACAACTTGCATGGCTTCAGACGATCCCTAAAGACGCATCTTTTTAAGGCGGCCTATCATACTCCCTAACATGTCCATTGTACTGTAGACAGTGAATGGGCTATCCTCTGGACATTATTCTTCTACAAACTCCACCAAACCATAAAGGTCTACACAGACTGATGACCATTCATGTAAGCTTAGCCCTATACCCCATTTCCTCAAGATGCCTGGACCATCAGTGCAATAAGCCCCGGCACCTTGTACAACCCCTATCCCGTTGTAGATTGTAAGCTCTTTTGAGCAGGGTCACCTTCATTTCTTGCTTTATTTATTGTATTTTTTTTCACATTGACTCTATGCCTATTGTTTTTGTACCCAATGATTGTACTTTATTTGTTCTCTATTGTAATTACTTACTGTATATTTTCTGTACGCTAACCCTACATTGTAAAGCGCTGCGGAATATGTTGGCGCTATATAAATAAAGCTTTATTATTATTATTATTATATATATATATATATATACAGGGTGGGCCATTTATATGTATACACCATAATAAAATGGGAGCGGTTGGTGATATCAACTTCCTGTTTGTGGCACATTAGTATATGCCCTCCCATATACTAATGTGCCACATACAGGAAGTTGATATGACCAACTGTTCCTATTTTATTTAGGTGTATCCATATAAGTGGCCCACCCTATAAATGGCCCACCCTGTATACATACAGTATATAATACATTTATCCTACATTTTATTAACACTGTTCCTTTGTTTCTTTACCCTCGTCTGGTGTACCATAGTTGACATGGACATGTGAACTTCTGGAATATTCCTAATCACCCTTATGTTTGCATAAATGCACGTTCACAGATTTTTGAGAATATTCTTTGAGCACATCCAAAAATTCTTTATGGTTTATCAGGGTAAGAGGACTTGTCTAGGACACCTGAACTGCCCCAGGGAAGACGAGATGGGTCAACTGTGTCATCACTATAAGATTTCATTTGGATGAGTGGTTAATTGCTTAAACCTTTCTTAAGAACAAGATGTAAAAAACAAAGATAACCCCGCAAAATTAAAAAATAAAATTTTTACAAACATTTTGAAATAGTTTTATTGTACTAAATACGGTACATACATTTAAAAAATCCTATAATAACACTCATTTGAAGGTTTTTTTAAGGTCAGGAAGGTCATGGCCTTAGTCAAAAATATCATAATGGGGAATGTGAGAATCTGAGTGATAAATATGTCCAAGAAACAAGCCGGCCATAAAACAATTGTATGATCTTCCAATATTCACCTAGGGGTCATGGGTTGAGGGTTATCGGCCAGAAAATCTTACAAAAATACATAACTAAAAGCTTTTCTGAAATGTTCTAACACATTGCGAGAGAAACACAAGTAAATCTGATCTTTAAGTTTTTAAAACTTGAAAAGTTAAATTCTTAAAGTCCAAACATTCTTCAAAAATTACCCCGGGTCAACGGGTCAATACACAACCAAATGTCACTATCTACCGTCAACCATAGAACAGAAAGATCTCAGAATCCCTGGCTCGGCTTGTGTTCTCTTGCACAAGTCTAATTAACATTAATTAAGATGAATAGCAAACTTTTTTTTGTTAGAGAGTTTTCCAGCCAAATATATCTTCATTTGGTAACTGCATAATCTCAAGTCTTCAATCATCATCAGACGTCCTGAGGGTGTTCTTGAAATAGATGATGAAAGAGCAATGTTTGAAGAACCAACAAGACAGGCGTAAACCTGGGACGGTTTGTTTTTTGGCTTTTCTGAAAAAATAAAAAAGACTCACCTGGTGAAGTGATTCACGAAGTCACCACGTCAGGCGACAATGTAACAGGGTGTTGAAGCAGCAGTTTGGAAGGCACATGGTACAATGAGGCTTGGATAAATTGGAAGCCACAGGACCAGGGGGGCAGATGAAGAGGGAACAGCAATTCCAAGGCAGAGGAAGCAGAGGAGTTTTTTCAATAGGAGTTAGCTAGTAGTTATGAATGACCACTACCATGCGGTACTCGTAACGACGCAGTTGGGTTCGACTCATGCACTGAGTATAATGGAAGTCAATGGGGAACTCAAGCATTTTTTCAGAAGTTGGTCAAGTTCCCGACTGACTTCTGTTATAGTTGGTAAATTAATCAAGCCCATTCAAGTGTCCAACTGCTCATTACGAGTACTGAGTACCCGAGCATGGTAGTATCGCTCAACACTATTATCAAGCAGATGGTTATTCAACAGTTTCTGAAGATAAGCAGGGATCACAGGAGTCTTGCAATGATGACTGCACAGTGTGAATGGATGGTGGAGCACTTCAAACAAACTGAACACAGTTTAAAGAGGACCTGTCAACCCCCTCTGCTGCATGGCAATCTAAATGCAGCACTGAATGCAGCGTGTATGCTGCATTCAGGGAAGAGGTCCCACATGTGTCTGTGTGCTGTGTACCCCGAGATAAAGCCTTAGGAAAACTCACTGTAAAAAGTCAGGAGGGCATTCCCTGCTGCAGGAGTCAGCTTGATTCACGGGTGCCATTCCCTCCCCCTCTGCCTCTCTGGGTAGGCTCTGCTCTCCTCTTCTCCTGCTCTGTGTCACTCATCCTGCCACACACAGCATGTAAATCATTTGTCCTGACGTCAGCTCCAGATTCCTGCCCTGCAGTCTGAACAAAGCATAAATAGCACAGCAGGAGACGGCACAGACAGACAGAGGGGGAGGGAATGGCCCCTGTGAATCAAGCTCACTCCAGCCCCAGGGTATGCCCTCCTGACTTTTTACAGTGAGTTTGCCTAACGCTATAACTCGGGTACACAGCACACAGACACATGGGGGACCCCTTCCCTGAATGCAGCAGACATGCTGCATTCAGTGCTGCATTTAGATTGCCATGCACCATGGGGGTGACAGGTCCTCTTTAAATAATTAAAAAACAGGTGTTTGTCTAACTGGTCTTTATGAAGTTAGTAAAGACATCACTATGACATGCCAGTCAATTTGTAAAACCCACTGTATCATATATCATCCCAACCAGGACAGGTGCATAACACCTTAAAAGGGACCCCCCATTATTTTCAGAAGTCCTACTAGGGTATTTCCACATAAATTAAACAGTTCACTGTGTTGGACTGTTGTGGTAAGGGCCCACCAGTAACATTGACTTTGAGGTCCACCCTTCAGCTACATGCAATTATGACATCACTTTCTTTGAAAAATATACCTATGTCCCTGAATAATAACAAACTAGGTAGTGTTCTTGAATGAATATTGAGATGCTTTTGTTTGTACATAGTGAATATATTGTCTTAGGACAACTACTGCTCATGTCGGGAAGTGGGGGGGTAATTAGATTACTCCTACAAAGGGGCTCACTGGGCAAATTTCCCCATGGACCAGTCCAAGCCTCGCTCCACACCTGGCCTGAATCTTAGATCTGCAGAATATTCAATGGTTCATTATGGACAGAAGAAAAAATAAAAGCGGCACTCACCATTTGCCATAATCCCCCATGTTTATTCTGGTTCCATTAAAAAGACATGAAGGAATGGGAGATCACATACAGTAGAGTGAGGACAACAGCGTTGTGTGTTAGTATAGACCCGTAGATGTGCACGAAACAGCTGTTGTCCTCACTCTACAGCTCTGTGATCTCCCGTTCCTTGATGTCTTTTTAATGAAACTTGAATGAAGTTGGTTCTTTTATGGCAAATGGTGAGTGCTGATTGTATTTTTTCTTCTATCCATAATGAACTACGAACTTGACTGAAGCAAGCACCATATTTATTACCTTAATCGCTAAGCCTGCTTGATTCCATGTATAATAACTTCATAATGGGTAGCCAGGGTTAAAAGTAAAGCAGAACATTTTCTCAGCTTTTTTCTGATATTCAAGAGATGCCCTTGATATCTGTCATTATGCATTGTGCTACATGTGGGCTCTACACCATGATAAGTGAAGACAGTCCAGTTAGGCTGCCTTCACATTACGGATTTTTCAGATCCGATGCTGTCCGATCAAAATCGGACAGCATCGGATCCGAATTTAGCCCCATGCATCCCTACGGGCATCGGACCGAATCGGATGTGCACTAAATGCCATCCGATTTGGTCCGATCCGATTCTGTCCGATTTTATTATCGGTGCAAAAATCGGAGCCTGCTCCGATTTTTGCACCGAAAATAAAATCTGACAGATTCGGATCGGACCAAATCGGATGGCATTTAGTGCACATCTGATCTGACCCGATCCCTATAACATGGGGCCCTATGGAGAAGGGTCTGAGGAAACATCTGATGTCTCCTCGGACCCTATTTTACTGTACTGAGCATGCTCAGTACAGTAAAACTGCTCCTAACTAGGAGCACAAGGGTTAAAAAAAAAAAAAAATGTTATTATCACCTCTCCCCGAGCCCCCGCCGTCTCCTGCCATCTTCTTGGAGGCTCCCGGTGGCTCCCGCAGGCTGCCGGTGTCAGCAGAGGGCTTCCTCTGCTGTATAGGACCTGCGGTGATGTCACAGTCATGTGACCCGCGGGTTACCATGGTGAACCCGCGGTCACGTGACTGTGACATCACCGCAGGTCCTGAACAGCAGAGGAAGCTCTCTGCTGACACCGGCAGCCTGCGGGAGCCACCGGGAGCCTCCAAGTAGATGGCGGGAGACGGCGGGGGCTCGGGGAGAGGTGAGAATAACATTTGTTTTTTTCTTTTTTTCACCCCGCAGGGAGCGATTTTATGCCGGAATCGGGTGCCTTTTTGGCACCCGATTCCAGGCATCAGAAGGGAGCCGATGCTGTCCGAATTATATCGGACAGCATCGGCTCCCTTCAAATCGTTATGTGAAAGTAGCCTTACATGTGTGACTCAGGGGTGATATCTTCTCTGACTGGAGTTTCCAGCTTTTTATTTTCTTCTATGTCCAACCCATAACATCATGAAGACTCAGCTGAGTGTGGTGGTTGCGGGATGGTAGTCTCAAGCGAGGGATTGACTCCGGCCACCCCTACACACGACATGAAAACCGTGAACCATACCTCTAGGCTGTATGTTGTCGTTGTCTTCGGCAGTCCAGTACCAGATTCCGGTTCAGACCGAGAAGGAGACCAACAGTTGTTTATCTAATAGTTTACACAGAGGAACACCAGAGGATCATCCTATCTCACTCTGGTCTCAATGTGGCGCCCCGCAACGAGTGCGTCACAGGAGGGTATTGCAGCCATAAATGCAGCAGCAATATTCTCTGACCCAGTAGTTATGTGGTTAACTCAGAGATCCATACCCTGCATGCAACACTAGTAGAGGGGACCAATCCAGGTCCTGGTGGGCGGAGTGCAAGGGTAGTGTGGAGTAGAGTCTAGAAGAAGTCAGAGAGACACGAAGGAGTAACGTAGGAGCGGGGCTCTGCACCGCTGTGCAGCCCCCATGCCGTCACCGGTCGGGTGTCACCACCTGAGGCCTGAACAACCGGATCGGGCATCAAGCACGGGTTCCAAAAGAATCCCGTGCCCAAATTACAGCCGGTTCACTGGTACCGAAGCTGGCAGCAGTTCACCTCTGCTACGCGAACCAGAAGAGTGGAGGAGCAGCTCTACAGGAGCACCCCACCACCCGCCAAATTCCAGTCGTCTAACCAGCGGTGTACCCACCGAGGGATCCAAGGCTCCCCAAAACATCCATCACGTATACTTTGGATAGGGCATTGAAGCAGCCTCCCCGTACCCGTTCTGGTATTCCTGGGCGACAACGGCAAACACTCAGTTAGAATGGAGGAACACCGCGGATCTCTGAGGGACACCTATCACTGCTGAGTCCACCCGGTCCACTACCCGTTAACTGTATGCCATGTACTGCTTGCTAGTTACAGTAAAATACCCGTTACAGAGACTTACAGTGTCCGTGCTTCCTTATGACTGCATCCGTCCGCACACAAGGTAACCCCAGCTGCCGCAGAACATCTTATGCAGCGCCAGCCTCCGGGGATCACCGCTCAGCCTGTGGGGAGCGTTCCATCTTGCTGCTATCCATCCCCCGGAGGTCCCACAGCGTCGGTAAGACTTACCGAATTACTCATAGGTGGTGTCACGAAACAATTAACCCCTTAATCTGTTCCCGCAAGACGTCTTCAACCCTTTTGATCTGCACTCAACCGGGCCCCGCTACCGGCAGGCGCGGTCCACCCGTGACAAGGAAGGAAGAAGCTACAGCCTGTCTAAACCGGAGTCCCGGCCACGGTGAGTCATCAACGTTGTAGTTGCCATGAGTCACCCACTACATTTGCCCTTGATGACCGTACTAGTCATAAGCAGGGCCCTATATGTGTCATGTGTAGACTGCTTTGCAGCCTTTTTGAATAGCTGTCACAGTAATTGCTGTTCATGTTATTAGATGTCTGTGGCTCTTCAGGTTGTGGCTGTGTATCAGATGGTATGGGCTGACCACTCCCCCTGTCGTTAAGTAGTCCCATAACCTTTCAGCTCATGTTCTTGATAGAGTTTACACTTTGCATGACCATGTGTCAGGTGGATGTAATTTGCAATCCTGCTGAAGTTGTCCTGTAGTTTTCCTGAACATTGCTATTGGAATTGCTGTGCTTATCCTGGTCCCTGGGTGGAGGTAAGGGGGTTTTAGCCTAGGGCTGTTCAGGTGTAGGGCTAGAGTGGCAGCTCAGACATTCTCACCTTCAGAGGTACTTCTGGGATCAGGGTCAGCTAGGGACCCCCTGGCTATGGGTCAACTTATTACCCCTGACTGCCATGCCCCTCATGCCAGCCTGCTGCTGCAGTATTCCCTTGTCCGTTATAACCACCCCATGACAATCTCATATTCTAAAAGGAAACGGTCTCTTTCCCTGGAGGTTAACTCCTCCCACTGTCGGCTAGTCCCAACACTTAACTGTTACTTGCCCTAGAGCCTGTTGCTGGGCAGAACTCTCTTTATAAACATCCTATATAACAGTACTTCTATATCTTATCTTATACCTTACATTACACCGTATATTATACTATACATGCATTAGACAGGCAAACATTGCTGCATATGATACATATCTCTATATTACAGTGTATATAATACATTATACACAGATTATCACACAATCCATATAGCAATGCAACAGTGCAATTGGTGTCTTCAGGGAGGAGCGCGACTCCCAGTCCCTTTCCGTACACTCCTCCGCGATTATATATCAAAGAATAAAACTTGAGACATTAAGGCCAGGGTCACATTTGCGGTTGGACCCTGGCCTGCCGGATTCCGGTTTCAACTTAGCAATTTTTCCATCACCGCATAGCGTTTCCGCTATGCGGTGCTGGAAACCGCAGTCCCTAGTTACCCGGTGTTTACCTGCACGACCTGTCACACAGGCAGCGGCTCGGAGGGCGTTTTACAGCGCCGCACAGGAAATCGTGTCTGCAACGGTTTCCTGTGCGGCGCTGTAAAACGCCCTCCGAGCCGCTGCCTGTGTGACAGGTCGTGCAGGTAAACACCGGGTAACTAGGGACTGCGGTTTCCAGCACCGCATAGCGGAAACGCTATGCGGTGATGGAAAAATTGCTAAGTTGAAACCGGAATCCGGCAGGCCAGGGTCCAACCGCAAATGTGACCCTGGCCTAAGACTGGAAATGACATTTAATAAGAAGGTGACAGATCTGCTGTAATCTCACTGTGTGCAACCAATTACATAAACTGATTGTAATATGTGGACAGGTCACCTTCAATCTACTGATAAACGCTATTTACAGCACTGAGGCACTTTTTCCAAGAATTTGCAATTCCCATGTTCGGGCGATCTCCTCTGTAATAAAGCTGACCATACAAATTTGTTGTGGGTTGGTCAATCCCATTGGTATTGGAAGGATTGGTTGACTGTAATGTGTTTGGGGATGTCCTATCTCAACCCTGAAGATATAAAGGGGAAAGAAGGAATGGACGTGTCGGATTCCTCTTCGCAGAGGAATCGGATTTGGGCTCATGTAATAATTTACTATTAAACATGTAAATTAAAACTGATTAAAAATGTACGTAATTCGGGTAGTGATACACTATCAATGACTATGGTGATAGACCCCTTAAATGTCACCTGTATTTTCACAAAAAACTGTAATAGAGCCCCACAACAAGATAAAACAGCGCTGGGTCCACATTCTGGTGTAATCGTTGCAGAAACTGTTCCTAATTTTGTTCTCTTCAACGGCTTTTTTCCAGAACTTTAGGTACTGGAATTTCCTTCCTAGCATTCATAGCTGCCGTTGTCCAATAGCCTGGTTGCTCTAATTTTAAACCTCTTCTCTTTGTTTATTTGTTATGCATGTATGACGTTTGAAAGGGAGTAGAGCAAAGACAGTAAGACCAAGATCTTTTCCACAGTTCTACAGATCTGCCCCAACTTCCAGTAGAAAGACAAAGACCTGCCCCAATTTCCAATAGAGACAAAATCCCAACTCCACTTCTTGTACAAAGAAAAAGACCTACCTGACTTCCTGTAGAGAGACAAAGACGGCTCCAACTTCCAATAGAGACAAGATCCCACCCCTACTTCCTGTAGAGAGATACAGACTTGCCCTGACTTCCTGTAGAGAGACTAAGACTGGCTCCAACTTCCATCATTGAGACAAAATCCCACCCCCACTTCCTGTAGACACAGAAAGACGCACCCCAACTTCCTGTAGAGATAGAAAACCCTGCCTCCACTTCTAATGCAGAAACCAAGGCTCAACAGCATTTCTTGTGGAGAGACAAAAACCTGCCTCCATTTCCGGTAGGGAAACAAAAACCCACCCACACATTTTGTCAAGAGAAAAAAACATGTTCACTTCCTGTAAAGAGACAAAAACCCACCCACACTTCCTGTAGTGAGGCAAAGACCCACCCCCACTTCCTGTAGAAATCCAAAGACCTGCCCATATTTCCAATAAAGAGTCCATTGCTCAACCCCATTTCTTGTAGAGAGACACAAACCTGGTCTCACTTCCAGTAGACAGACTAAACCCACCCCCACTTATTGTAGAAAGACGAAAATCAACTTAAATTTCCTGTAGAGAGGCAAAAACCTACCCCTACTCCAGCTGAGACAAAAACCCATCAGCACTTCCTACTGACAAAAACCCTCCCTCACTTCCTACAGAGAAACAAAAATTCACCCACACTTTTTGTCGAAAGAAAAAAAACACATCCACTTCCGGTAGAGAGACAAAATCCCTCCCCTATATCCTGTAGAGACAAAAATCCACCCCTACTTCTTATAGAGTCAAAACCCTGCCCCCCTTTCTTGTAAAGAGAGAATACTCCAACCCCACTTCTTGTAGAGAGAGAATATCCCACCCCCACTTCCTGTAGAAAGAGAATACTCCACCCCTACTTCCTATAGAAAGAGAATACTCCACCCCCACTTCCTTAGAGAGAGAATACCCACCCCCACTTCCTGTAGAGAGAGAATAACCACAAAAAACCAACACTGCACTTGCAGGATGCAGTCAGACCCCACTATGTAAAGCAAGCCCAGGTGCAGGCTAATAAATCACCTCAACCTACAACAAGGTGTGGGAAGCGATTTGCCATGCACATAATGGGCTTGCATAGGACACCATTCACACTGATACATATGATGCAGAGTGTCTGAAAGCTACCCACCTGTTCTGCTGCCTGACCAAATGGGCCGCATAGTACAATGCCTCTGCACCACTAGATGAATGGCGCCCCATGGGGCCCAACTGCAACCTGAATTGATAAGAGTGATTAGGACTCATGAGCATGGGGATCCATGACGGGGATCATGAGCTTAAAGGGATCCTGTCACCTCCAGAACGCCACCTAAGCTACCAAAACATATTATGCAGCATATCATCACTAATCTCACACTGCTTTTGTCTCCTAAAAGCATCCTGCGAAAGTGCATAAACACGTTTTAATACTTACTTATTAGTGATTATAATTAGCAGGGGCTATATTCTTTATCCCTTAGGGCGTGTTGTTTTGCAGGCTCCAGGATCCACCCTGTCTCTGTCTGTGTGCTCTGCTTGTGCAGGCTTTACCCTCCGCCCTCTCTATCACTCACAGAATGCAAATCATTAGTCCTGCCTTCAGCACCACATCACAGCAGAAACTGCACAGAGAGAGGGTGGATCATTCAGGCTGCAAAACAACACGCCCTAAGGGCTAAAGAATATAGCCCCTGCTAATTATAATCACTAATGAGTGAGTATTAAAACGTTTTTATGCACTTTCACAGTATGCTTTTAGGAGACAAAAGGAGTGTGAGATAGTGATAGGATGCTGCAGGGACATGTTTTGATAGCTTAGGAGGCATTTTGGAGGTGACAGGATCCCTTTAAGTGTCTTGGCCAATGCATGAACCAATACCCCATTTATAAAGGTTTTTAGTTTATCATATAAAAAACTTTTTTGCACTTTTTTATCAATTCGGGGTGCAGTTGGGCCCCATGGGGTGCCATTCATCTAGTGGTGCATAGGCATTGTACTGTGCGGCCCATTTGGTCAGGCAGCAGAACAGGTGGGTAGTTTTCAGACACTCTGCATCATATGCATCAGTGTGAATGGTGTCCTATGCAGGTTCATTATGTGCATGGCAGGTCGCCTCCCACACCTTGTTGTAGGTTGAGGTGATTTATTAGTCTGCAGTTGGGCTTGCTTCACATAGTGGGATCTGACTGCATCCTGCAATTGCAGTGTTGGTTTTTGTTTTTGGCATCGATGGTAAGTTTTTTGTGATGCTGCTTTTTCTTAGTAGTTTTTGAACAAAAGAGAATAACCCACCCCCACTTCCTGTAAAGAGAGAATACCCCAAACCCACTTCTTGTAGAGCAAGAATACTCCACCTCTTCTTCCTGTAGAATGAGAATACCCCACCCCCACTTCCTGTAGAGAGAGAATACCCCACCCCCACTTCCTGTAGAATGAGAATACCCCACCCCCACTTCCTGTAAAGAGAGAATACCCCACCCCCACTTCCTGTAGAATGAGAATACTCCACCCCAACTTCCTGTAAAGAGAGAATACCCCACCCCCACTTCCTGTAGAGCGAGAATACCCCACCCTTACTCCCTGTATAGAGAGAATACCCCGCCTCTACTTCCTGTAGAATGAGACTACCCCACCCCCACTTCCTGTAGAGAAAGAATACCTACTCCCACTTCCTGTAGAGAGAGACTACCCCACTCCCACTTCCTGTACTGTAGAGAGAGAATACCCCACCCTCACTTCGTGTAGGGACACAAAGACCTGCCATTACTTCCAATAAAGAAACCATTGCTCAACCCCATTTTTTGTAGTGTAGAGAGACACAAACCAGCACGCACCTCCAGTAAACAGACTAAATCCCACCCCCATTGTTTACTAAAACCCACCCCCATTGTTGACTAAAACCCACCCCCATTGTTGAAAGACAAAATACAACTTCTGCTTCCTGTAGAGAGACAGAAACCTATCCCTACTTCTAGATGAGACTAAAACCCAACAGCATTTTTTATAGACAAAAACCCTCTCCCACTTCCTATAGAGTGACAATGACCCTCCACCACTTCCTGTAGAGTGACAATTACCCTCCACCACTTCCTATAGAGTGACAATGACCCTCCACCACTTCCTCTAGAGTGACAATGACCCTCCACCACTTCCTATAAAGTGACAATGACCCTCCAACACTTCATGAAAAGTGACAATGACCCTCCACCACTTCCTCTAGAGTGACAATGACCCTCCACCACTTCCTGTAGAGTGACAATGACCCTCCACCACTTCCTGTAGAGTGACAATGACCTGCCACCACTTCCTATAGAGTGACAATGACCCTCCACCACTTCCTATAAAGTGACAATGACCCTCCACCACTTCATATAAAGTGACAATGACCCTCCACCACTTCCTGTAGAGTGACAATGACCTGCCACCACTTCCTATAGAGTGACAATGACCCTCCACCTCTTCCTCTAGAGTGACAATGACCCTCCACCACTTCCTGTAAAGTGACAATGACCCTCCAACACTTCATATAAAGTGACAATGACCCTCCACCACTTCCTGTATAGTGACAATGACCTGCCACCACTTCCTATAGAGTAACAATGACCCTCCACCACTTCCTATAAAGTGACAATGACCCTCCACCACTTCCTATAAGTGACAATGACCCTCCACCACTTCCTATAAAGTGACAATGACCCTCCACCACTTCATATAAAGTGACAATGACCCTCCACCACTTCCTGTAGAGTGACAATGACCTGCCACCACTTCCTGTAGAGTGACAATGACCCTCCACCACTTCCTATAAAGTGACAATGACCCTCCACCACTTCCTATAAAGTGACAATGACCCTCTACCACTTCCTATAAAGTGACAATGACCCTCCACCACTTCCTATAAAGTGACAATGACCTGCCACCACTTCCTATAGAGTGACAATGACCCTCCACCACTTCCTATAGAGGGAACAATGACCCTCCGCCACTTCCTGTAGAGTGACAATGACCCTCCGCCACTTCCTGTAGAGTGACAATGACCCTCCACCACTTCCTGTAGAGTGACAATTACCCTCCACCACTTCCTGTAGAGTGACAATGACCCTCCGCCACTTCCTGTAGAGTGACAATGACCCTCCACCACTTCCTATAGAGTGACAATGACCCTCCACCACTTCCTGTAGAGTGACAATGACCCTCCACCACTTCCTGTAGAGGGAACAATGACCCTCCAACACTTCATATAGAGAAACAATGTTAATTTATCACAATATCTATCAAGTTGTCAGAAAT